>JARHVA010002355.1:0-107500 GCA_037957365.1 Torreya grandis
AAATCTAAATGTTTAGATCCTAGAGTTGTGGCCAAAATCTATCAAATCTGCAAATCAAACCCTTTTGAGAAATGTATTCCTTATTTTTTTACACTTCATCCCTTAAAATCATAAGAGGGGGTAGTGATGAAAGTTTCACTTTACCCCGAGTCACTAGAGAAATATGTGCAACAATATTCTTTTGAGGAAATGAGGCTCCAACATAAACCACATTATCAAAAGAGACTATAATAGAAGAGGAAGAATCCAAAATAGGTGGTCTACTAGAAATAGCAACCCCAAACATGAGTGTTGCCATAGCAGCAACCACCCTAGCAATAGGGAACATCCCCATAATGAAACAACCTTGAAATCCCTTAGATGATGCCCTAACAACATCGAGACCCCTTAGCATGATTGATGCACTAAAAACATCACCAAATAACACACCAAAAATTATAGACAACTCTGTAGTGATCTCTGCAACAACAAACCCAATAGTAGTCGAACCTTGCAAACAGGGCACATGGGTGGGAAGAGGAATGGAAGAGGCCATTTCAAATTTACTTTAACATTATGGTTTTATTGTTTTAATAAAAAAAATAAGATAATTATTAATCCATTATGTCTGTATTTTTTTAACATAAAAATGAACTTAGTTTTATAAATATTATTTAACAAATTTGCAAATTACCAACTTAATTTTTAAAAATACCATTTAATAGATTTGGAGATTTTAGATGCAACACCATTCAAAATACACTTTATACTCTTAAATAGAAGCAAAAGTGTTTTGTTGAAAGTATGCAACAATATTGAAACTTAAACAAAAACATATAATTTTTTGGGTACAAACCAAAAAATAATGTTTTTACTAAATGTAGTGGTATATTGAGCAAATGTGAAATAAAATTGGTATAATGAATAAACATAATAGTTTATAATTATATATTGACAACCTTCATATGTTTTAAAAACACAATATTAATGTGATACTAGATGGTTTAAATTAAGATAACCCCACATTTGATAACTGGTGTGGATATCAGCGTCAAACACATCAAGGGGATTGGTCTCCCCCTTAGTTAGAAATAGTTGACCAGAATTACAAAAAAATACCCCAAAAAAGGATATCATAGGAGGATCAGGGCTTCTCTTGTACAAAAACAATTGACTAGGATTACAACGAGAATCCAACCTAAACAAGTAACCACTATTTTTTATTGGATCGAGAACCAATAGAGGAAGAGCTAATACTTCATTTGACTGATGCGATAATAGGTTAGTTTTTGCTGGAACAAAAAACATACTAGGCTAACGTGAATCTAGGTCTCGATATACCCTCAGGGTCCCTAGTGGACCAGAAAAATGATTTTTGCTAGATCAAGAACCAACTTCGAAACAAAAGGAGGTCAAGATCTCCTCTCTAGAGTTAAATGCAGAGAAAGGAACCTTATGAAGTCCCCATCAGGGCTCAACATTAAAATAGCCTCCATCAATATTAAATGGGCCGACAACCATCATGAAATGAAGAAGCATAAAGCCTAAATTGCTCAAAAAAAAAAAAAAAAAAAAAACCCTTTTTGATCCTCTAGAAGACCCAACATATCGAAAACTCACATACTATAATTTTGATTCAAACCAAATTTAGATGAACTAAAATCCAGCCTAAACAAATGGAGTAAAAGGTCCCAGACTCTAGAAGACCAATAATTTTGGCCCCCAAAGTAAAACGACTAAATTGGAAACCAACGTGAACACTCCAACGTGAACACAAGTGAAAGTCCAAATCTTTGAAACAACCACCCAAAGAATAACTTTTTTGGATCCCCAACAAGATCTGATACAAATAAAACAGTCTACCCGTAATGGTAAAAAATAAACTTTCAAACCCAATACAAGAGAATGATTGTAAAAAACAAAACTGATTCTTTCCAACCAGCCAAGCAAAGTCCAACAGGGCAATATCCGGTAAAAATCATGAACGGGACCAAAACCCAAGAAGGAATAGAGCAAACCAGAACTTAAGACATAACCATTATCTCATAGACCTGGGAGAGACACAAGCTTAAAGACAACATAATTCCAACTAAACTAAAACAGAGTCCTCTTCAGAGTAAGGAACTCAAATAATTTAACATTCTTTAACTTACTAGTTCTGTTCCTTAATCTGTTGGTCTCAAGACAAGAGAACCAGGGACACAAGATCCCCAAAATCGGACAGTTGTCGTCGATCGACATGTGCGACTAGGTCCCAAAGGAAGAGCCCTTTCTGTGTTTCTTTCTCAGAGGACGCAGCCCATACCACAAGTTTTCTGCAATCCACCCTCTCAACCTTATCGCCATCTTCCTCATCCTCTTCTCCACAAGTTTTACGTTGTACTTTTACCCAATATAATATTATACGCTACAGCATATAAAATTACAGTTCATCTTTTCATTCAATTACTTTAATTATTTTACTCAATATAAGCAGAGGAGAAAATCACTGATGAAAGCAGGCTAGGAACTTCGCGCAAGAACGATAATAGAGCACCCCTACTAGCATGTGCATGGATGTAGGGTAATAATACGACTGCACTTTTTTCTCTTGTATTCAATGGATTACATGGGTTTATTCCAGGTTGCTGCATTTTTTTTCTGTTGTAACGAATTTAAATTTTTTAATGAAATTTAATTATATCATTACATGTTAGAAAAAGCTTTTTATCTTTGATCATAATGAAGTTGAATAAGCAATTGGTAAGGATAAAGCTTCCTCAAACCCTATTAAAAAAATAAAACTAAAGAATCAGAAGTCATAACAACAGAACGAGTGGTGGTAAAGATATTTCAATAGTAATAGTCATCTTGATCATGCCAATGACTGAAATTATTAATATCCTAAAGAAGGATATGCCACTCATGCTTTCATTCCATCCACAAGGAGTACGAAACACAAGGGATAGCTAGCATACTTTACATTGGCATGTTGGAGACATTAAAAGATTAATAAACTCTCCGTAGCTGCGATGAAGATTCTTCCTCTTTGCATGATCAATGTGCCATTCACTATTGATGGCATAAAATATTATCTCAGTGCAGTGAAATGAGTTATCCTAACTTCCCCAAAGGAATAATTATGCAATTTAGGTTTTTAACTTGACTTTGAGTGTACATTGTTAAACAATGGGGACAAATATGAATCCTTACTGCTTGGGATGCGCATTGCTAATTAGTTGGGTGTCCAAAGCCAAGATATCCAAGGTGACTCACAGTTAGTAACCAACCAAGTCTTAAATATTTATGAGATTAAGGTTGAACATCTTTCAGCAATATAAAATTGTTGTGGGTGAACTGTTAATGAGTTTTTCATTTCCATAGAATATGTTCCTAGAGAAAGCGACCAACTTGTTGATTTTATGCTTGCTTCCTCATCGCATTTCGATCCTCATTTAATGATACCTGAATTTGACTTCATATCATCCATCAATATGAAAAGCCACGACTAAAAATTATCTAATGACCAAACTTTCAATCACTTGCATCAGGTTGGATACGAGCCCAATTATCTAATGACGAAACCCTCACTTGCATTAGGAAGGATACTAACCCATTGGTTCTTTACCTAGCTAAGAAGGATGAAGACATTTGAAAATTCTTGTGCACTTATGATGATCTTCCATATTTCCATTATAATAGAAGTTTTTATCTCACTTGTTATCCTACCTTGATCCTTTGGATTCAATTATTATGGTTAATATTTCAACGTTGAATACTATATTATCTTACAACAAAGAACTTCATGTCTTTAATGTAGAAGATGGATATGTTAGTATTCGCATGCTCATGATGAAATCGAGTAGGTGAATGTTTCCTTCATTGAAGATACTATTCATATTTATATTAACATAGGGATTTAAGGTAACATTATAATTATCAAACATATATTCATTCACACTAAAAGACGTTCAAGATCACATGAAATTAGTTAGCAGGTTATCTAAATCTTTTACGTTTTCTTACCCATATGGTAGGCATTAAACCTAAAGTACTTTTCCATAATCTTATCAGGATGCTTGATGTGAAACTGTAAAACAAAAATTTAGTCCAATAAAACCCAAAGTTGCAATAATTGTAAAACAAGAGGTTATTAAGCTTCTCAGGGTATGTTCATAAAGCCCATGAACTATTCTAAATACATATTCAACATCATTCCCATTCTGAAGAAAAATGATAAAATCTGGGATTTAATTTTTGTGTTATTATTAATGCATACCCTAAAGAAAAAAATTCTCTTCCTTCCATTGATGTCATTATTGATGCTACAGTACGTTATGTGTTTTTATCCCTTACGGATGGCTTCTTTTGATATAACTGGATATAAATTTTAGATGAATATCAAAGCAAGCCCTCATTTATTACACCATGGGAATTTTTTTGTTATTTATTCAAGTGTTTCAACTTAAAAAATTATATATGAAACGTATCAAAGGGCCATGACCAATATTTTTCACGAGATCATTCATAATATTGTGGAGGTTTTTTTAATAAATCTCATAGGAAAAGTAAAAATAATGATTGAGTACTTTGAGGTATTGCACACCATCCTCATAGGTTGGATCAAATATGGTGTCACCATCAATCTTTAAAAATTTGTGTTTGGAGTCACATGCAAAAAAATACTTGGTTATATTATCTTTCTATGTGGAATCGATATTGACCTAGCGAAAATTCATGCAATATTAGACATGCCCCCCTACCGATGAGCCATGAATTAGGCTATTCTTGGGGAATTTGGGCCCATTCAATATTTTATATTTGACCTTATGCAATTCATCCCATCAATAAATTTCTTAAAAAGGCGAGTGGCTTGACTTGGACAAGTGATTTCAAGGACACACTTGAAGTTTTACTTTATTATGTATCCTCCAACACTCATGGCACCCAAACCTAACAAGTCTCTCATACTTTACATTATTTAAACTGAGGTGTTTCTTGCCTACATCTTAGTCCAAGAGGATGACGATGTTAAGGAGTGTAGCATATATTTCATTATCCTCACTCTCTTCAATTTAAAAAGTTGTAAAATTACATGCTTAACCAAGAAATGAAGGTCGTAATAAGGTCTTAATCCTTACAAATATTATTAACCCAACAACATATTTCTTCAAAGGTTGGGTGTTTCATCATGCTTTTGAGAACATTTTAACTTGTGTATGTCAACCAAAAGTACATTGGAGTAGAAATCATCACTAATTAGTTTTCATATTATTCCATACAAGTCATGTATATTGTTGATATTGACTTACCTAATTTTTTTAATTTTTGTATAGATCTAAACATGTAATTTATTTCTCTATTTATTATGTTGATATCATTAATTATTTAATTGACACTACTTATTTCAAGGTTTCTAATTCATAATAGAGGCATCACCTTCATATCATAAAATCCAAATATGTCATTTTAGATGAGATTCTCTATCGTATAGCCTTTGACTACATGTTATTAATCTGTTTTGATTAAGATGATTCCAAAAGGATCATTTTTCATTGTCATTGTGATGTTTGTGGTGGACACTTTAGTGGTATTGAAACTACCCACTAGGTACATAGTATGGGATACATTTGTCTCACTCTTGAACATGATGCATTTAACTACATGAAAAAATGATATAAGTGTTAACACTTCTCCCAATAAATCCACATCATTATTCCATGTCACTTTTCCACTTGTAGTAGAGATTTTATAGGTAATATTTCTCCCACTTCCTAACATGGTCACCATTTCATCATCATAACCATTGAATATTTCACTAAATAGGTGGAAGCTAGGCCTCTATCAAATTTTATTGTGAATGTCATTGATAAAATTTAGTCTGAATCAAATAATTTTTCACTTCGAAGTGCCATAGGTCATAGTGAGAGACAATGGGTATCCTTTAAATAATCTGGAGGTTCATGAAGAGTGTAATAAATTTAATATATCTCATTACACAACCTCCTTATACTATACACATGATAATGGTAAATCCAGGGCCACAAATTAAATCCAAAAATCAATCTTGGTGAAAAAAATTAAAGATAATAAAAGGGATTGACATAGGAAACTTTACTCAACACTATGGACCTATTAAACAAGCATTCAAACCCCCTCAAGGACAACTCCATATTCCTTAGTGTTTTAATCAGAAGTCATTGCACCTTTTAAGGTAGAAATACTTAGATATTGTATCTCTCTCCAAAGTATACTTGATAGTTAATTGTATATACATGAATGATAAGTTGAACTATAAACCATAGATGAAAATTAAGTTGACTCCACACAGAACCACATTACATACACAAATCATATTTCCCAATAGTAAAATAAAAAAATTCATAACAACTTGATACAAATATGATACCTTGTCCCTAGACTTAATAGTAAAATAGACAAAAAGAAAAGATAAAGACAAAAAATTTGACCCAAAATGTTAGGTCCTTATTAATTGATTATATATTTTAAGAATGGAGCCTATCGGTTATGCACTCTAGAGTAAAATTCATTTAATGAATCTATGAAATATTTTCACCTTAAATGATATTATATCTAGTCATTGAATTTCATGTTCCCCTCATTTAATTACATTTTCCATTTAATTACATGATCTTTTGCATATAATATTTAGTGTTTGGTGATTATGTAGATATCAGTTTGCATGACAAAAAAATTCAGAATGCAACTTATCATCTTATTTAATTTTCATATTACACTATTACCCTATGGAAAACATTCCCAATATTAGAATCACATTCGTTTTTATCATAATTATTACAAGCATATTATGCCTCTCTTTCCCCACACCTTATTAAAAAAATTAGAAAATTCTAGTCTAAAACCTAGTCTAGACATATCCATGATATTATGCTCTTAAATTTCCCTCTATGTAGTAAACATTAACATGCTAATAAATAAGAAATATTTATCTCTTATTTTTTTCTTAGGTGATAAGTCCATGTATCTTACTATTTTCATGTGGTCAACATTTTAGGTAGGGGCCATATAAAAAATATCTGATAAAAATAAATAAACACACACGTAAAAATCAAAAGCTTATGCAAACAAAATTCAAATCTCATGTCTCTAATTCTTTGGTAATATTTGGTGTTGATCCCTCACATATTACTAGTTGAGTGGGACTAGCATTAGGTAGAGATGTACTTACTTGGATACATATAATCTTTGTTAAGGAGCTTGTGTGTCTTTGTAGTCACATGAGACTAAGTGTAGGAGGTCGAACATAAAAAGTAGAAAGCTAAAAAAAGGCAATATCAAATTAAAAAGTGTCTAATTAAAGTTCTTAAAAAATATTATTTACATGTGTTTTTTGAAAAGGGTAATTTTATCCCATTTGGCAATTTTTTCATAGCCAATTAACTTTAGATTAATCCAATAAAGTTATTATTTTTTATTTTTATAAATAAGTAAATCCTCACACCCTTTTTTGAAAGGATTAGGTCATCTTCCTTTTTCATGTGAATTTTTTATGTATAGTTTTCATTTTACCATCTCATGCATATCTTGAAACCCTTTTTTCCTTTGCTAAAATTTTAAATTCATATGTTGTGTAAATTAAATAACATATTTTCCACTTTTGAAACACCTATTATCACTTTTATAATATAATATTTATCTATCATATTCCATTATGTTATATTATATGTTTTCCATTAATCATATATAAGCATTTTCTATACAATTACCAAAAACATAAGAGATACATGGTATCTAATAACATGCATATTCATCTAAAGTACATAAACTTAAAGAAAAAACATGAATTTAAACACACAATACTTCAATACAAGTCAATAAAATAAACTAGAATATCTCCACAAACACACATATCATGATATTTTAGGTTTGTAAAATCATGTCTCTAGCACAATCATGTCTATAGAGAGAAATGAGTCTCAAATATAAAAAATATAAAAACATATATGTATATATACATGTAAATATGTGCCTCCAAGAACCTTCCTCCTCCTTTGTGAATTTACTCATTTTGGAAAATTGCATGTGTTGTGGCTCCTTGGCCACTTGCTATGCGTCCCTCCCAATGATGGTATCTCCCTTCCTATCTATAAATTCAAATAACCATGACCCCATATAATGGCCAATGTATCAGTCAAAGATTACCCTTCATCCTTTGAAATAATGTGTTTTTCCTCTAATCTATTGATCTCTACTCTCAAACTAGTTAGTATCACATATTTGTGATAGTTCATGATAAAAAAATTATGTTCTTGCTTATCTGATAGATACTCTTGGATCTTCCAACAATTAGTCATGAATAATTTCTATCCCAACATAAAATGGTTTTATCAGGGTGTCTCTTATAAAATTTCTTTAACCCATGGATGTATCTACAATAATAGAGAAATAGATATACATTAGGTCTAGTCATATGAATATAAAATTATTACATCAACTAAGTAATCATACTAAAAATAAATATATATATATAGAAGAAATTATAAAAAGAAACTATTATAACTAGATCATCCCCAAGCCACTCAACATCCAAATCATCCTCGTACTCATCCTCCTCCTCAAATTCCACCTCATATAGCTCAAAAAAGTCTATATACATTCCATCTATTAACTATTAGTTTTACAAGGGATCCTACTATGGTGGTGGTGGTGGTTGTGTAATTTTCTATTGTTGGCCTGGTATTTGCAGTTCCACTAGAATTAACACAAATATCTAATTTCCCCCTCCCCCAATGGAAATTTTTGGTGGTCCTCTCTATGCCCCTCTCATCTTATCCACCTTTGCAATTGGGACTCCTTGTGTTAACACATGTCAATATGAACTCCTAAGTATTTGAGCACTAGCCTATTTGATGTCCCCATATACTACTAGAGGTATGAGGAGGTATTTTTCAAAAGGAATACCAAAATAATGTGTAACCTTATAAAAGGGATGTACCTACACATGAAATTGCCTATCTCTAACCTAATGTACTCCAATGGCCATCATGAAATACACTCCTTAATTAACCCACTAACCCACCATCCCTTGATACAATAAGGCCACGAGATCAATGAATGTCAGCATCCAAACTACATGGGGAAATGATCTAAATGGCACTATATATAAACAACATGAGGATCTGATAGCCTTGACATCCCTAATTATAATCCCTTTCTAGTATGGGAGGATTAGCTCTTAAACCCAATTCATTATGAGTGTGGGGTGGTTGAAAAATATATCAACCAACTGTGAGATCCTATATAGGTCCATTTATGTACAATTAAGGACCTCCTAATCCCACGTGTAGCATATACCACTATCCTCATTCAATCGCCAATTATATAATAACCTATAATTGCCTTTGTCTCCCATTAGTCAAGAGGAAAGGATCTAAATAATTGTGCTTCAAATTTTTAGGATAACATAATCTAAACACCTAAAATACTAAATATATACTTGGCATGCATATACATTGTGCCCAAAACCCCAAAATGTTCCACCTATCTAGAATCCTCTTTTTCATTAGTAGCATCCCATAAGTTCATCAACCAACCTATTTTTAGTAAGCATGTGATCCAATAAACATCCACAAGAGTGATGGTCAACTCTTTAGTAACTTGTGGAAACTAGAAGGTTTTCTAGTCTACATCCTAATATATGAAAATATCACATAAATATGCTAGACATTGGAACTATCTCCACCATATTAATTCATAGAATCCTAACTCTACCTAGGATGTTCAGCTCGTTAGTAGTAATGAATGTCATAATCTGAAGAAGCCACTTATCCTCCATAGCCTAAAACTATTGTATATATCATCCCAACTATAAGATAACCAAAATAAAAACCTAGACCTATTATGAATTAAAAATTGACCAAAAATCTTGCCCTTTCCAATTTTTGATGAAATCATTGTCTTTTGCAAGAGGCGATTAGGAAACTACCTAAAATTTTGGTGGAAATTTTGTCTTTGATAAAAGCACTTTAAAAAGCACCACCCAAATGATAGTTGCATCACCTCCTAGACTAATTTATAATTGGTTACATTAATTTGGTGAGTAATACTTTATTTTTGATCTATTATGACTGACAGTTTAATCCCAAGTTCACAATTTTACCATGTGGGTATGCCTTACATAACCCCCACTATCCCCTCGCCCCACCCCTATCCATAATCCAAATTTACAAATCTAAAAATGCTCCAAAACCCATCAATGTAATAAAATTTCAAATTTAATATATTTCCAAACTTTAGTAGAGCAAACATTTTAAATTGGGGCAAAACGCAAAAAATGCTTAAAATTAACATAGACTTGACTTGTCATTCCTCTTGCATGTATGTTCACCATCCCATCATTAATATAATAAATTTGGCTTATATATGGATCAATTATTTGATCATCTATAAAGATACATAGAATATCTAAAACTAATTTGCATAAATAATTTCTATTTTTGTAAAATTTTTGAAAATATAAGGCCTTTCCCTAGTTGTTTTTTTTAAAACTTTTCTATTTTTGGTAGATTACATTTATAAAATAATTTTTTATTTATATATATGTTATTATTTCCAACTAACACATTATACATTCAAAATTAACATACTTTAATGATTTTAGTTTCCTACAACATGCTTGTTTCTCATTTTGATGTTGTAAGTCCACATCATTCAATAATAGATTCAATCCCCTAATATGATATATTAAGTTATTACACTCATCCATGCATCCAAGGTTGATATTATTTTCCATGTTTTTATTAGTTATTATATTTTATACTTTTTTATTTAACTAAATTTGTTTCTCATCTTTCATCTATAGGTTGCATAAAGTCTCAGCTGACTGCACTACATCACATAGGTAAGGTATTTTTTTTAAATTATTTTCCATTAAATGTATAACTAATGAAAACCACACCAAGGAAAATATGTATGCACCCAAAAATTACATTTGGTTACATTTTCCAAAAATTTTGATGATGATGCAATGATCTCCATAAATTCTCTATAGACTAATTCTCTCTGAAATTTATTCTTCACTTTATACTTATCCCTCTTTATACTCCTTTATAAACCTTAGAGTTTTATTTTTTGGGTCATTTTTACCTTATTTTTTAGGCTATCTCAGTTGCAATGAAATATTCACTGCCCAAGTTAAATCCACGGTGATAAACTACCCAATTGGAACATATTGTATAGAAATGTTTTCATAAACTATCATAAAATAGATTTCATATACCTAGTAGTTTCATATTTTTCCATGGTAGTTCTATCATTATTGAATGTGGTTTTCTCACTTGTTACAATGGTTTTATCTCTATCACCTAAATACAATACAAATTTTATCATAATTTATCATTTTTCCATTTTTTGAATCTGAGACTTGACTTGTCACACATTTTGCATACTTTTTTCATGTTTACTCCTTTATTTCATTTGTGTTCATCTATATAATTTATCATCTCACTCCTACTCTTGTTTCTATTAATCCTTATTATTTCCATGATTAGCTTTCAGTTAACTAGTAGTTTAACTTACTTTTACAACTCATTACTTCTCCTATAAATATCAGTTTTAGGTAAATTTTGGATCCAAAGGTTTAATTTAATATTGGTTTTTTTTAATATATATAGGACACAAACCCACCTAATTTATGTTTTATAAAAAAAAATTATCCATCTTTGATCACTTTTATGTCAAATATAGATAGTAATGGAAGAGAGAATTCATTAGATCAATAACATAGTATTTTCTATCAGTGGATAAACCAACCATATTATAGGTTAAATATTAAATAGGATCTTGTTATTATTATTTTTTACCATCCTCTTTTGAGAGATCTAGTGGAAATATTGATGAGAGGAGTTATCTCCTTGATGAATTTTAGACAATAGAAATTATGCCTTTGCTTGGTCATAACCATTGATAAGGTTAGAGGACTTATTTTAATTATTTGTTTTAATTTAATAGTATATAATAGTTTTTTAATTTATTTATTATTTTATTTTCATATTTAAAAATCTGAAAAAATAAAGAAAAACATATCCTTCTCTCTTTTCTCTTTTGCAACAAAAACATAACATAGATTTATTGTCTTACAATTGCATTATAGATTCCATTTTAAAAATGAACCATTTCACATATAATTAAGATATATCAATCAAACCAAAAATAAATTAGAATAATTTATTCTCAGTATTCAACAATCTTTTCATCCAAACAATTCTTAAAAATGCACATAGAAACCTAGACAATCTAGACAATAAAACCTAGCATACTAGACCTTTTTTTCATTGCATAGTGAAATAATGTTGTTTTAGGTAATTTATTCATAAAATAATAATATTATAATTTCATACTTTCATCCATATATTATTCAATTTCATAGGAAAATGTTTAAAATTTTCAAAAGTAGTCTCTAGTTTTGCATATGTGAAGACAATTTTAGAATTCTTTGTCAAAGTGTTTGATAGGATTTTTAAAATTGATTTCATATTTTCATATTCTAAAAAATTAATTTAATTTTATAATTTTACAAAATTTAGATGCATTATAATGGAAGATAAACACGAAGGGGGGGGAGAGAGCTTAAAGTGACACTTTATTTTCTTGAAAATAATAATAAATGAAATTGGTGATTATTTTAGAGGTAATTGAAAAAATAATTTGAGATTTAAGGAAGTATATGAATTTTTTAATTTTTAATTTAGTTTATAAATATATAGTTTTTCTTAATACCTAGATGATAAAATTGTCTGAAATGGATGCATTTATGACAATGGATTGACATTTTTGTGAAAAGATAAGGAGACTGCATGTATAAGAACATACTTATTTTGAGTAAATGAATGAAATATTATATGAAATTTCATATATGAATAAGTGAAATGTCAAATATTTTCAAGAATATTTATTGTTAATTTTGTAATATATAAATATTTTTTTAAATAATTTTACAAGCAAAGATAGGTATAAAATTGAAACCTCAAGTGTACGAACAAAAAAATTTGACCCTAACTTGATGAAAACAATTTATTTATCTTTGAAATCATAGATAATGATATTTATATTATCGAGACATAAAATTTATAGAATTTCTATTAATGGTTAGAAACTTATAAATATACTTTTTCACAATATATATAAGTCCAAAATGAGGTATGTTATGTAAAAATTAACTAATATATGAAAAAAATAGTTTAAATTTGAAAAAAAAATGTAGATAGAAGGTAGCCCTTTGGATAAGGGTTTCACATGTATAGAAGGACATATATCCTAAGGAAGGATTTTTTCATTGAATTTATTTGGTAGGATTTCTAAAAGTGGAATAAACAAATTTTTTGTTATGAAATAAGTAATTTGGAACATACTAAATTTAGAGAATATATGGTGTGAGTGGCAAGGAGAATCAACATTTATTTTTGTATGATCCCTTTTCCATTTTGTTTAAAGGTGTAGTACTATTTAATAATATGTGGATCTAATTTTATTTATCAAAATTTACCTTATTTTTGGATGTTTTAATTTAATTCATTTACCATTTTATTTTAATGTCATTCATTTTCAATTTTGTTGAAGGATATGGATTTATTTAATGTTTTTTTTTTTTGGATATTTTTTATTTGTATCAATATCATTTTGTGGATATTTGCATTTTATTATAGAAACTATATTCTCTTATTTATTATTATTATTATTATTATTATTATTATTATTATTATTATTATTATTATTATTATTATTATTATTATTATTATTATTATTATTATTATTATTATTATCATCATCATCATCATCATCATTTAATTATATTTTCCATCTTATATGATCAGTTTTTGCCCTTCATGATATATGAGTGCCTGAGAGTTTAATTGTTTCCCCCTATCTACAAAATTCCCATAGAGTCATAAAAATCACTCTTCCATAATCAAGTTGTGTAAAACCTGCAAAAGTTGCTTTATACTTACACCTAACATTTATTATGTTTTAGTGGAATTGCAGGGTCCATGGTAAACATTTAGCAAGGATAAGTAATAAATGACTAAATATTTCAAAAATACTAAGTCCAAGTGCCTACATGGAGGTCAAAGGTTCATAATCTCAGAGGTCTGTAGTGAAGATATAATACCACAATGCATATTTAATTTTCAAATTGTAGAAGGCATATTAAATTCTACTGAGGTTTTAAAAGGCATAGATGGGATTTTATTGGGTGTCACAACATGCATTTTCAACTTTGAAAATTACAAGTATGAATATGCTTTCCAAGATCTAAGGTCTATGACAAAACTTTTGAGGCCAAATACAACTTTGAATTTTGCAAATTGCAAAGAATATTCAAAGTTTTGTCACCTAAAAAGGAGTAAACACTAGCCCCAATAAAGTGCATGCAATGATCAAATGCACATGTGTCACCAAAAGGAGAAGTTTAGAAGAAACATTTTAAACCCACACCATAAATTGAAGTCCACATAGAATGTCAAAATGGTAAAATAAGTTTTTTAAGAAAGTAAAGTGTTGACTTGAGAAATTTATGGGGGTTGGCAAAACTTTTAAAGCAAAAATCAACTTTTCATATTTTCAAACATGCAAATTACAAGCCAAAGTCTACCACCCACTGGTGAATGTAGGAAATAAACTTAGTAGAGGTAATGTCAGCATGAAATCCATAAAAATATGGGTAGGGATAGTATGTTAAAAATGCAAGTTTGCATATTATAAATTGAATTTGAATTATCTAAGTCTTCTAGAATGAAGATGTTGACCACATGAAAAGTATAAAGGTATGGTGAAGACATGAGTGGAAAATATAATGCGAAAGGTAAGTTTTAAATTGCAATGTTGCATTTTTCAAAACAATCTCCAAAACCCCAGTTCAGCGAAGGAAAAGATAGTGGAAATCTAAGGCAGAAGTACAAATCTAAAATGCAAGATGCAAACTTGTAAAGTAAAAACTACAGATGAATCTCCTAAGCCTGCAGACATGAAAAGTATGTATAAATCCATCAAAGCTTCAAAATCACGTTGGAAGTAAAGGCAGGATGCATGTATCTTTAGCAGGTCAAGTGGTGACTTGAGGGTATTCAACATGACAAATATTATTTTTGGTGTTGGTATAACTGTCAAAGTGACATTTATAGAGTTTATGACAAAGCTAAACATTTTTTTATTGTATTGTATTCACATGAATCAAATTTTGAGTGTTCAAACATCTTTCACCTAAAAAGTTTGAAGGAAATTTTTGAAGGCCACATTAAATATTTTCATATAAATGACCTTGGTGAGAGTTTATGTAGCATTAGAATAATCTAGAAACCTCAGAAGTTAGTGATTTAGGCCAAGTACATACAACTCATAGAGTTATAGGCACTCTAGAATTTACAGCGCTTGAACTCTATGAAGAGGAATACAATGAGCTAGTAGACATTTATGCTTTTGGAATGTGTTTGTTTGAAATTATAACCTTTGAGTGTCCTTATAGTGAATGCTATAATCCTACTCAAATTTATAAAAAATTAACATATAGGAAAAAAACTAGAAGCCCTGTAGAAAATTAAGGATCTTGAAGTGATGTAATTTGTGGAGAAATGCTTTGAAAGTGGTATAAGTTTTTGAACAAAAAATATGGTGGAAATTTCCTTCAAGAATGCAACATTAATTTGTAACTTTAAAATTTTCAAATTACAATATGCACTCCAAGGTCCAAAACTCGTTGGTCAACATATGGTCAAAAGCTCAAGCCTGCGATTATTTTAAGGTGAAAGTATGACATCAAATTTCAAATTTTAATTTAAAAATATGAAGTAGACATATAATTCTCACCAATATGCAAAATTGTAACTCAAGCCAAAAATCCCACTAGGCCAAGAAAGTGTAAAATTGTAAAAAGAGCCTAAAATCCAACATAAGACAAAATAAGCAAAAATGCACATATCATTATTAGGCTTGGTGGAAAAATAAAAAAAGGAAAAATAATAAGGAATAGGAATAAAGTTGTTGCAAGGGTTTTGAGATCAAATTGGGCCATTGGAAGCATATTCAAATGACCATGGATCCCATTCTACCTCCATCATAGCTATATCAATCTAATGTAAACATCTCAAAACTATATCCATCCTTTAGATTGCACAAGGAAGAGGGAATCCATAATTCACAAACTTCCATTTGGGCAAATGATTAGTGGGCGAACAAGGCAAAGTAGTTTCACAAGAAGACAAAATCAATTTTTCTCTCAAAATGAATATTATTCCTGAAGCCCAACTACCTCAAGATCTCCATCCAAGTAGATAAAAATTCACTTCAAATCTTCATCATGGCATGGACAACTACCTACTAGAATCATTCCCATGAAAGATCAAAGGCATCTTCCAACTGGAGCATATTCTTGAAATATTCTAGATGAGAAATTTGTTTAAGTAAAGAGGGTCTAACCTATTCATAGGGTTAGTATTTTTTTCCTTAGGTTTTAGGCTTGTCAAATTCTTGAGATCTACTATATTTTTTTGTCTCTTTCTAAGGTTATTTTAGCTATACAATCATTAGCAAGCTTTGAGAGCATTTTAAGTATGTGTCCCCTATTTCAGAGCAAACTCACCATGCTTTTCACCATTGTTATACATTCTAAACACTGATGTATGTAAGATTTATTTTCAATTCAATGGAAAATACATGTGATTTCTAATTTTTCTTCTTAATGAAATGCAATAATAAATTATTCATGTTCTATTGATTGGATATCTATTTTTATGCTTATTAATAGTGGTCATTTTGAGCATATACTTAGGTTATAAACTACTTTCTACAGTGTGATTTAGGAATGTTTTGTTGATAGTCTCTCAAGAATAACCTGAACTTATGGAGTTGATGGATAAAGTGCTTGAATCTCTTCTTATAGTGTGTGATTTATGGTCTCAAAGATCATTTCAATGTTTACAATGCACTGGCACCCATGAATGCAAATCATTCTTGATAGTTTTCATATCTTGTTTCTTGGTATTTTATATCTTCTAATGAATTATATCATGGTTGTTGAGGGAATTCTTGTTATTTTAAAGCCACCCAACCACTCTTTAATATACCTAATTCATCATACCCATACAAATAATACATGTTTTTGAGTATCTTGAGTGTTATTTGCCTATAGATGTATGAATATTGAAATATTGAAATGTGTCTATAATTTATCTTTGAAGCCCAACATTGTAATCTTTCATTTGGCCCCTTGTTATAAAAATTTTATTTAGAAACTAAGGTTCCAATCACCCTCTATCTATCTTTATTAGCTTGTGTCTGACTTAAAAGCATTAATTCATTCTGTGTGGCAACTCTTCCCAAGTGGAGTGAATAAGTTAGGTTATGCCTTGGTCAGATTTATGTGTGATAATAATCTCGTTGGAGATTTAACTATTGTATCCCTCCATGTGAGCAAGCTACCCCTTAATTCCTCTCACCTTGGTTTAGGTAGAGCCAAATTTATTAGGGAACTAACTATACCCTTTGTCAATGTCTACCAATCATTATCTACATTCATTCTATGTGAATGCTAGACCCTTCCCCATATATAATTACATAAACTCAGGTTTATCATCTACATTTTGCATCTTCTCAAGTGTGCTAGGCTGAATGCAAGAGGTGTAGAACTAGGAACCAACACTTCCCTAGTGTTTTTGCCAGGATTTCTTGTAAAGAACTAGTTATTTGTTCATTTTTAAAAATGATTTTCCATTCCAAATATGAACCTAGATTTTAGACGTCTTTATTCTTATATCTCATCAAGAAATTATTATTTTAGAATGTATCATTGAATACTTGTAATCAGTCATATTATATAAGTTTTCTTCTAGTGGAGACTCCAACATTGTATCTAGTTTATGGAAGATCATTGATTATTTTTATTTATTTTAATTTTTGAGTGTTCTCTTGTTTGCAAAGACGGAATGATTGAGATCCTCCTTCAAGGGTTAGTCATCAAATCAACTTGTCTCTAAGTTCATCCTCGATCATAGAATAAGGAGACAAATATGGAGGCTAATTGAAGGAAAAAGATGAGCTACAAAGGAGTGTTTGGAGTGTCACAATTCTGGTAAACCTAAAATTTTATTTTTTGAACTTCTTTAAATTTACTATTATCATAGCTCTCCTAATAACTTAGAGCCTTATAGTCTTATTTACTACCTGAAACCTTCTCAATGAGTTGTGTCTCCTCTTCAGCTTGATCCCCCAAGTCTACCTCACTCACCCCTTCACATCTCTTTACCATATGATCTTAAACCCACCATTGAACTAGCCATCAAGCATAGAGATTAGGATGAGAATGAACATCCTACATTTATTATTCCTAGATTTAAACCTATTAAATTTGATGAGATGGAGGGTTACCCCAATGAATTTATAAATGAAGTAAGAAACCACCTCCCTATGATTTAGGAGAATAATGTAGTGACTGGTGGGTATCATTTAAGGGATTTTCACATTATAATTGAATATTATGAGGTTAATCATGAGGATTTTTACATTAAATTATTTATGCACATGCTAGAAGATGATCATGGGTGGTTCAATTCCCTTCCCCATGGATGCATAAATTCATGGGAATAAATGAAGAATGTTTTCAAAATACAATATGGTTATAGAATTGATTCTAGGTTCCTTCTTACAGAATTTGAAAACATAAAGAAGAACCATAATGAGTGTGTGCATGCTTTGAACACAAGTTTTAAGAAGACTATGATGAGGATGCCTAAAAATATCAGACCTAGTGATACTACTTGTTTGATTAAATATTGTGATGCCTTTGAGAAAAAGGATGTATATTACTTAAGAGATAAGGATCCTACAAACTTGAGGTTGGCATTCAACATGGCCATCCAAATTTAAAATAACATAAAGGTTGTGGTAAATACTCTAAATAAGAGGGATGTTGTAAATTTGATCAATCTTGAAAACCCTCAGTCCACTAAGACTACGAACCTTGAGGAGACTATGAAGACCTTAGAATATACTATCAAGGAAATGTCATACAAGCTAGATAGAATAGAGAAGAGGATTCCTCATGGATTTTATAGTTAGGAGGGAACCCAAAATCAAAATCAAGCACAAAGGAGACCCTCTTTTTGTTGATATTTTTTTCGCAAAAATATCATTGCATCTAATATCCTAAGGGAGACCCCCTTTATTTATTAGGAAAACTCTAAAGCCTCTAAAAGACCCCATCTTCCATTTTTACCTTATAGAATCCAAAAATCTAGATGCAAGTGCAAATTGTTCCATGGGTTCTGGATCCTTAAAAACACTCATCTTCTAAAAATGGTAGAATCTAGAACCTAGCATGTACTATACA
Organism: Torreya grandis; assembly: GCA_037957365.1. Classification (NCBI taxonomy): domain Eukaryota; kingdom Viridiplantae; phylum Streptophyta; class Pinopsida; order Cupressales; family Taxaceae; genus Torreya; species Torreya grandis. The sequence goes on from JARHVA010002355.1 coordinate 19,319, forward strand.
CATTTGCACAATGTTTAAAATGCACTTGGGCTCCAGATCTCATGAAATACCAACTCCTAAAATTGGTGGAATCTATAACTCACCACTCACTTTATATGTTTTCATAATGTGCAAAATGCATGGTGGGCTTCAGATCCCACCACATAAAAAAGCTGGTGTAATCTATAACTTAGTGTTTACTTTGCATTTTTTCAAAAGTTTAAAGTGCATGATAGGTTTTGAATCCTACAAAACCTATAACCCCCCTTCCATAGAACCTAAAACCCTAGGTGCACATTGCACATTGTGAAACATGGAAAGTGTATGATAGTATCTATCATCTACCAGGACTATAAGATGCAAGATGCATAAACCCAAGTGCACATTACACATTTTAAATGTGAAAAGTGATCTTTTGGTTTTGTCTTCCACCAAACCAAAATTTCTAATCTGTGAAGAGTGGACCTGCTTCAAGGAAGTCCAACATCTACCACCAACCATATAATTTCATTAAATGCAAGGTTTTATATAGAAGCTAGGTCATTCTATAAAATTATTTATCATTTGTTTAAATTATTAACTGTGTTCTTGGAGCTTAAGTAGTGACCATTACCAATGAACATTGAGCCATGTATGACCAAGTACTTGAACCTATAAGCCATAAATATAAAGCATCTTTCACATTAGCTTCACATGTTTGCAGGGTATTTTCCTCATTTTCTTCCACTATTATCCTTTAGTTTGAAGCCTTTTTCAAGTAATATACATTTATTGCTAAAGTTTTCCAAATTGAACTTTTTCTTGACTTAGTTAGCTAGGGTTTCTCATTAGAGTTGTCATTTAAATCATTTATAAGTTCAAAATTTTGTATCTAAGGTTGTAATAGGGTTTTCTAAGATTTTATAGGGTTTCATGGTTAAAAACCATTCAATTTTACCAAAATCCCTTCATTTTCCCTCCAATATTTCACAATTGAAATCTAGTCTTTTCTTTAATTAAGCAAAATATTTCCAAGAATACACTTCCTATTTAATGTAAAAATATTCCATTCAAAAGATTCCTTCATCATCCCTACTGACTTGGCAACTACCTTGAACACCTCTAATCCCCATAAGCTTCTAAGACTTCATGAAAAGTGGACCTACCTCAAGAACTTCCCACTTCTACTAGAAATTAGAGTGTCTGAGACTCAATGTGGTTCCATCAGAATATTATTCTGCTTTAGACACCTCCAAGTTCTGCTAAAGAATATAACTACTCCAAGCACCTACAAATCCCACCATCATTTATAGTTGGTTTTTCATAACTATAAACTTCAGTATCCATGCCTCTTAAGGAAATGAATTTCAAATCTAAGCTCAACGGAGTGAATCCTAGCTTGTATTCCAATATCACATAAATAAAGGATACTTATTTAGCTCATATTGACCTACGAGATTTTTGGGCCAAGATAGGTACAAAATTCAAAATTAATTAGATCCAAAGTATCTATGACTCTGGTTTACCACAAGGTGAATCCTTCCCACTGTATATTCAAATCCTTCAGTTGGTCTTCACAATGGACCAACACTATGATCCTAACAAGAGACAATTCTACAAGGAGAAAGGGGAAAAGTTTTTGGATCTAGAACCCAACTTCAATAACTCAGTATTTGTAATTCTGAGTTTGAGAGTTATTTAGATATAAATCCATAAACATATACACAATTCTATGAATACAAGTGACAGGTGCGTCATCAGATCATAAAAAACAATCGCTCAAGTCCCCCAAACATTCCTCTACCAGGTTTCTTAAGACCATGTATAGGCCTAATATCATAGATGAGGTAGGGGACATTATCATATTGCTACATAGAGTCACTAGCAATCATGACGCCAAATATTTTCAAGAATGGATGTACCATTATATTTGGGTCATCAAGAAAAACAAACAATACATTTAATGGGCCAAATTGATAAGTGACTCCCTCCATAAGTAACTAATGGAGGTGTAAACAATGAACAAGTTCTACATGACATATTATATTATATATAACTTATCCAAATGAAGGTTTTTTTGAGGCCTCAATATAGTTCCTAAGGAGACTAGGGTATATAATTACTACATTGATCTCACACTAGTGGCTAGTAGATAATAGTTTAGGAGAGTGAATGATGTGTTTATCTACAACATCATTACCATGACTGATCAGGGAATTGGGAAAGAAATATTCTCAAGAGGAGGAAGGATGAGATCACCAAATGGGGTTCCTACTTCATACAGTTCACCACTTATTCCTACATTAGGGAAGCTATATTTAGTGGTTGTCCCTACACACTTCCTTGGTATGTGAGTGATAAATGGGCATTGTTAGAGTTGGTCAAGTAACTTATGTAGACACAAGCTTATTTATGATAGGCTAAATTATAGATATATTTCCCAATTTCTATTGGCCAATACACATGTCAGTCCCTCTTGATGGCTAGATGTACAGTTGCTAAAATGAGTCAAGTAACACTGAAGAATTTAGAGTCTAGACCATATTTTGATCCTTCTTGAAAAATCGCTACTACACTTGTACTTTCCATAAATGAACATATGTCATATAATAAGTATTTTAGGGAAGATTGTGAGGATGAAGAGATGATCATAATCAGGGACTATTCTAGGATGTCCTTACAATAGATAAAGGATTATGATCTAGCACTAGTCCCTAATGACTTGGTGGATGAAAACTCTAGCATGGACCAATTATACCTTACATAAATAATTTATATACCCTTAACACCAATTAGGTGGTTTATTCTAGATTATTTCTCTTTGTTTAATAGAACAATCCCTGTAATTAACAAAATAATCAATTGGTTGAGGAGTAAGGGAGTGCAAGTCATGAGAGAAAAAATAGGGGGAATAAATTAGATCCTTAAGCTCAAAGTAGAGGGTGTCACCCCATCAAAAGAGGGCCTTGGATAATCCTCAAAGGAGCTATAAAAAAAGAAAAATAAAAATAAAAATAAGAATAAGAATAAGAATAATAAAGTAGAGAAAGTATAATCAAGTAGATAGGGAGAAGCTACGAATAACCAATTGATATTTCACCTGAAGAGACACCAATAGCACTAGGTTCCACTCCACCTATCATTTCACCCAGACTACCCATGTCAATAAGATAATTGAAATTAAAACCACTAAGTCAGGTAGACACTTAGGGTCCCCTAATAGTGGAATCTCAAGTTTCCACTCCACTTTCCATTCCCCCAAGTTCACCTTCCCCATTTGATCCACTCCCATTTTCTATTCCATTTATAATTCCTACCCTTTCATCATCATTAATTCCAAAGACCATCCCTTAGTACATTTCCATATAATTAGTCATCTTGACTATAGACTTTTAGGCTATCCCAAACCCTAGGACAAGTACTATTTCCCCTTCATCTCAACCCACTATCTTCACATCACCAACACTAAGTGGTTTTAATCATCTGATTAACACATTTAACACTTTGGCTTCCACCCTTACACTAGTTACCGAATTCACAACTCCTATATCTATTCTATCCTCTAGTCTCCTAATATACATAGCTACTTCTATTGCCTCCACTTCATTTACTTCCATATTTCCTAAAATACCATCAGTCAATATTGGAGCAACCCAAATACTTGGTAAAAACATTGATTTGTAGACCACTAATAAAAGTCAAAATTCATAGGAACCACCTAAGCTACTAATGACATCATCTTCATAGGAGTCTTCTTTGGTTGTAGTGTCTACTAATGCAACAAGATCATCTATTGATTCTTTAGTCACAACATCAAAATAGCAAGGAAAGGCTACCCCCAATTTATTAGCCCAATCAATGAGTAAGAAGAGGAAATAGATGATTGAGCCTAGTACATTGGACTTTGGCATGTTAGATGTCTAGAAGAAATCAAAACCTACTCCCAAGATACTTTCAAGGACATTCAATGATGATAAGGGGGAGAGATATGTTGAAATTATAATACCTTTGCCAGATAAATAAAAATAATATCTTATGGTGGGTGATTATCAGATTTATCAAATATACCTTAGTTGATAAACAATAGAGGGACTCAATCATGATGTGAAAACCAGTATCAACTCTCTCTTCTAGAGAATTGATCATGACAAAGCTGTTAAGGATGAACTAAATAGAAAAGTAGATCAGCTTACAGAAGCACTAAATTAGTCTATACAACCAATTAAATTATTACAACAACTAGAGGTAGTGCATCCAATCAATCCAGAATAAGCTACAATTGATTTTGTTCAATATATTTATCACATGAGAAAGGATATGAAAGAATAGTCTGAGGAACTAGTTATTAAAGGCAATAAAGTTATTACATTAATGATGGAACATTATGGAATCATCACGGAGAGGAAAAATATTTTGAAAGACAAGATCAATAATTATGAAGGATAAATTCAAAGTTTAAACATGTATTATCTCAAATTTATAGATATAAAATTAATTTATATCAACACCCTCATTGTCGAGAATATATTTAAGAGTGATGTTGAGCATGAGGAACTGTACAGGGCTACTTAGTTTGGAATAAGATATCAACTAGATTCTATTGATCAAACTAAGGAGGCTCATGACAAGGCAATTGATGTATTTTATGAGATCAAAGGCATGATAAACACAATGTCATATAAACTAGTAGATAATGCCAATACTTTCCTTCAGGTTGAGCAAGTCTAGAATAATTTTAAAGAGGTAGTTGAGAAAGAATCTACAAAGGACACAATCTTCACCCTAAGTTATATATACCATTTCATCAGGGATGAATGATCAATTGATAAGATGAGAATAGAGATGCAAGGAATAAGGAATTTTAGAATAGAACTATTTAATGTTTAATTAGATTATGCAGTCTCTAATATCTACTCTGACAAGCTAGATCTAGAATGCATACATGAAATATTCAAGGCCTTTGATGCATATACAGAGAAACTGTAAACCAAGAATGATAAGAAAGATAAATAAATTTTGAACATTGATTAATCTTTCCTCTCCATTGAATATTTTCAAATGTTATATTATCATTTTTAATTTCATTTAAAAAAAAAATGTAAGTGTATTTTCATTGCAAAGGTACAACTATATTTTTTAATTCTTTTTTAGAAAGATTAAAATATATGTTACACTTTATATTTTTTGACAATGTGAAAGTTGAAAAAAGTAGAAGCGCAAATTGCACTTTTCATTTTGACAAATATGAATTGTTGAAAAAAGCAAAATCATGAAGTAAAAATTGCATGGTTCACTTTGGTAAAAGTGATTAAGACTTAAATTTGTAAAAGTATCACTTGAATTTTACAAGTTAGGATTTTTGGATGCAAGTAACTTGAATTTATTTCAAGGTTATCTTTTATTATAAAAGACTAGTTCTATCTTGGGCAGCTCCTTTTGCATGAGGAGGCTATTTTTAGCCACTTGCAGATGAAGAAGCATTGCATAGAGGTCCAACAGTTCCACCCATGCCATAGCATGCCATGTTATGCCAAATATCACACCTAAATTTTGCATGCCATTTTTTATCCATTCCACAAGTCTAGGACATAAAAAATAGAAGAACTTGCCTCTTTTACATGAGGGATTTAAGATTTGCATGATCTTCTTCAACTGGGAGATTAAGTTTGGTCAATTACATCTCATCTTAGAGGTATTTTGTATAAAAAAGAGCAAACCCTGTGGCCTGATCTATCTTTTTACTGCTACATATTTTCTACATTTTTAATATATTTACTACAATCTGTAACCTTTAGAGAGATATAAAGTTGAAGATTTTCCTTTCTTATCTTAATAGATGTCAATGTGTGTAAGTTGTTTAATTATTTATGGAATCTTTGTCTCTTTATTTCATTCTCAATAAATTCATCTGTGGTATATTACCCTCTTGAAAATATTGTCTGGAATAAAGATTTTTTTCCCTTTTATAAAAAATTGCTAAAATACTACATCTGATTTCTATTTGTATGAGTTTTTGCTTAACAAATTCAACATATTTTATGATCTAGTGTGTTTATCAAGCAAGCATTGGAATCCACTATAAAATAGTTGGTGCAAGCACCATATTTTTTGTTTTTTATAAATTTCAAATTTTCTACCCTTTTCCCTATCAAAACCCTAGTTTAGTTTTCAAAAGCATTAAAGAGAAAGATTTGCATAAAACTGGTACTTTATCAGTTTACATTAGATTTAATGAAAGAAATCCATCCTCATCTAGAGACTATCCTCCATTCTCGAAAGTCTCACAGCTTTGGAGGTTTTTCTATTATATCCTTAGGCAATTGCACAACAAGATCATAATCAAGATAAGTTCAATCCTATGTGACAATAGTTTTTGGCATGCCTTGTGGGACCCAAAAAAATAAAGAGACTAGTTCTATTCTTAGTGAATGTTGTATGATATTTATACATAAATCAAAATCACCTGGTGACTCCAGTGGCTTACGGGCTCACAATTTCAAGGTGATGTATGCCAAAGAAGAAAATAAGATCATCTGCAAAAGGTAAGAGGGAAATTTTTTTAAAATTGTCATTTTCATATAAAAAGAGATTAAAAACAATCACCCCTTAACCTAAAGTATAACCTATAGTTATATTCCTATCTCCTGTGGTAACTTCTCTCAATTTTATACCTCCCTCTATGCCTAGAAATTTAAATTTTATAGCCTTCAATACCAGTCCACTCCTATTGGCATAGCATGATGATGTACCTACTTTAGCCTTAAAAATCTTACCCTATTTTATTGGTGAAACCTCTACCAATACTGCAAATCCCATATAATATATTTCTAACATCTATTCAATCCATAACGTGGTCCAAGATAATGTTGCAATCAGACTTCTAGTCTCATATTTCAAAGTCAAAGATTTACAATGGTATAGAGGCTTTGGTCCCACCTCAATTTGAGTTTGGGATGAGTTAGGAACTACAATGTGTACCCATTTTGAAGACAAGACTGACCACCTTTCCTTGGTTGAAAAGTTAACTACTATTCAATGAGCTCCTCATGAGTAAATGACTTAATTTAATTATTATTTCTAGAAGACCTAGAATAGAATCTTGGTCTTGGTTAAACCCACTACAAATAATTCTTTCTTGTATTACCTAAAAGCCCTCAATAATTATATAGTTATAATGATTTATTAAATGGGTGGTACCACACTTCTTACAACTTATAATATTTCAATAAGGGTATAAATTTGTTTAATCCGAGCTGTAAAAATTACACCAAAGCCAATAATGCCTCTTTTTTTAGACATAGATCCCATTCCCCCTTGTATTTATTCCAATTCCCACCATGAGCAAAGCACTTGATTTGACTCCTATACCCACTAATGACTTATATGAAGTAAAGTCATTACTAAAGAGTTTTGGCAATGATTTGGTTCCATTGAAGAGATAGTAGGCCCAAAGATACAAGCCTTTTTAGCTAGCTAATACCTCATACCAAGGGAGTAGGCAACCATTCAATGGATATAGGCAACCATATCAAGGCAAAAAACAACAACAAAGACAAAATTCATAGCTAAGACCTCCAAACATCTTTACTTTACTAGCACCAGAAGCTTCTAAATCTATTATCCCTTCAATCAAGGCTTGATGGTGCAAGGCATAGTAAGCATGCAATACCAATAAGAAGAGTCCACTTCCCAATAATTAGACACACAAGACCCTGCTCAAGGTGAAGAAACTCTTCTAAACTAGCAAGAAGATGACTTTAGTAGAATAAGCCAAGATGAAGCATTTGTCAATGGTGGAGGTCTAGTAGTGGATAATACACATTATAATAAAATATTAATTGAAGCTTATCATCTCCCTAGAGTAGATCAAGTTTCAAATTCTAAAGCTGCAATAGAACCAACAAAGAGAAACATGGTATAAAGGCTAACCTTTATAACAACAAATCAATTCGAAGTAAAGGCACCCACTCCAAATATTGTAAAATAAGATTAAGCCCCCACAAAATCATCATCAAAGGTTAGTTATATTCCTTTTAACATATTTAAACAAATGAAGAAGACTAATCTAAACATCATTATGTAAGAAGAACTATCTACACTTGCACAAAGGGATTTACTACAAGAGGATTTAAAGTATTTCCCAACATCAGATAAGGTTCCTTCCAAGGAACCTATAGATGCATCTAATTTGTGTCAACCATAAGCTGACACTAAATCAGGCAAAAGTGGTAAGCCTCCACCCTTCTATCTTTCTCTTATAGTAGGGAAGCATCTGGTTCACAATTGCATTTTAGATTCAAAGGCTAGTAGTTCAGTGATGCCCAAGGAAATAACTAATGCTTTGGGAATAAAATACACATCTATTAATAAGGAGTAGTATAAGTGGATGGGATTATTGTTTAAATATTAGGATCTTTAAAGGGACTAATCCTCACTATTCATTATTATCCAACACTATCAATTACTCAAGATATTTCAGTCATAGATCTCCCCCCTTACTTTGCCATTTGTCTTTCATGATATTTCACTACAAAGATGGGAGGATATCTATCTTTAGATTGATCTCATATATTACTCATAATAAGATATTAAACTAGAGTAACAATAAGACTTGGGCTAATTATAAAAGATCATATAAAGCCATACAATCCTATCCCTCCCATAGAAATGAATTGTAAATTGAAAGATCAAGATGAGGAAACTTGTCATGAGGATGAAACACCTATATAATAAATTATAGACACTCATTTGGATGAATGGTGATCAGCCCTTCAATTTTATCTTTATGACTATGTACAAGAAATAAGGTTAGGAACATATTGTATTCATGAGAGTAATGCAATTATTCTAAACATAGTCAAACTAGTAAAATATCTTCTAAGGATGTGGTAGTTATTTTTGATAGCTCAAAAAGAAGAATGGTGCAAGTAAAAGTATTTTACCGATCTCCTCACTGAAGGAGAGTTACTTCTACTCATTCATACTTTAATTTAGTTATACCAATAACATGGTTGAGTATGAAGCCTTGATTTGAAGCCTTTTGTTGGCCAAATAAAGTGGAATAAAGTTTTTACAGAGATTTGGTGATATTGAACTTATTATTCACTAAGTAAGATCAAAAACTGTGACTAAAAAAATTCTAAGGTCTTACAAACATAGAGTTTAGGACCTACTAGAAGACTTCACTGCCTTGAATATACAAGTGATACCCAAGGCACAGATTAAAGATGATAACCACATAAATTCAGTAGGATCACAATATAACCTACTAGTGGAAATAAAAAAGAAAAAAAATAACACGTGAGGCTGATTGTAAATCGCTCTATCCCCAATAGTGCAACTAACTGGCAAGTCTTCGATAGTGACAAGTAGATTGTAATTTTATTGAGAGAAGAAGTTGAGTTTTCAGATAAGAATAAGCTAAGGCTAAAAGACCAATATGGTGATTAGATAATTTATCTAAAAATGAAAAAGATGCCATTGGGCCTCATCACATTGGAAAACATATTTAATTAAGATGATCAGATGAAAGGCAAGAAGAAGAACATTGTAGTCAATGAAGAATATTACAAGCCAATAATCATCTCAAAAGGCAAGTCTTTCAAAATAGGAATGGTATGTAATATTTAAGAGAATTAATATTATATTCAATTATGTCAAGAGTTTGATGATAACTTCACTTGGATTTATCATGATTTAAATTAATTTGACCCAAGTTTAGCTCAACACACTATAGAGTTGGATCCAAATACAAAACATATCAAGCAAAAATAGATACCCATCAATCCCAAGATTAAACACCTAATGAAAATTAAACACTCAAAATTGATAGATGCTAGTATAATATTTCCTACAAAGCACTCATTTTGGGTAGCAAATACGGTCCCTATCAAAAAGAAAATTGGTGAAATTAGATTGTGTGTGGATTTTAGGCCTTGAGTAAAGCATCATTAAAGGATCCCTATTCTCTTACTCTTGTGAAAAAAATCTTGTAAATAGTGTTGGGAAATAAAATTTTCTCTCTTCTAGATGGTTATTCTAGATATAAACCAATTCTGGTATAGGAATTAGACCAATTTAAAATGGCTATGACCACCAAATGGGGGCACTTACACATACAGGAAGAGGCCATTTTGTCTTATAAATTTAGGTGTAAATTTTCAAAGAGCCATGGATATGGCATTTAAAGGTCTCATAAATGAAATGATACTAGTATATCTAATGATATTACAATCTACTCAAGGGATGTTGATACACATCTAGACTACCTGAGAAATAATTATAAAAGGTGTATAGAATTTAGGGTTTCCCTTAATCTGAATAAGTTCATGTTTATAGTACACAAAGGGAAACTATTTGGAAACATAGTGTTGAAGGAAGGTCTTGAAATAGACCCAAAAAATATTAGTGCTATATCTGCATTAGCACTATTGAGCCACAAAAAGGGCCTACAAAGTTTCCTTGGTAAAATAAGCTTTGTAAGAAGGTTTGTCCCAAATTTTACAACTATGTCAAAACCCCTTACTATAATGTTAAATAAAGGTGTACTTTTTAGCTGGACACAAGAGGGAAAAGAAAGCTTCAAATCAATCAAACATACTATCTCCCAACTTCCTACCTTGGATAACCTAAACTATGAGAAGGATTTCATTATCTATACATTTAGAGGGGGAAGAAGCATCTCAACAATTCTATCTCAGCATAATCAAGAAGATTTGGAGCATCTCATTTCATTCTTTAACCAATCCTTGAAATATTATGAAGAGAGTTAAAGTTTTATGGAGAAACAGGTATATGTGGTGATCAAATACCTTAATAAATTTAGGCATATGCTCTCCAATAATAAGATACATTTTATGGTAAGTCATCAAAGCACCAAATAGCTCCTATTGAGCAGGGATATAAATAAAAAAAGAGAAGGATGGTTCACCAAGGTCATGGAATATGACATGGATATCACTATCACGAAGCTTGTAAGAGGAAAAGGTTTGTGTGAATAGTTGAATATAGACATCAAGACCACTAAAGTAGTATCTGACAAAGTGTATCCTCAAACTACACCTTAGGCAATCAATCCACCTACTTTTAATAGTTAGGTTCAAGATATGATAAATTTACTATAGATAGTCAATTACCCCTATGACTTTCAATAGTCAAAGAAAATATATTTTTGACTCAAATCAATTCCCTATGTTCTTATTGATGGAATTTTATTTCAAAAGGTCATGAATGGAGTCTTGTTAAGATGTATTGAGAATGATCGAGTTCCCAAAATGCTTGAACAATTTCATGATGGACCGTCAGTAGGATATTATTCTACAAATGCTATGGCCATTAAGATAATGAGAGGAGGATACTATTGGCTTGAATTATTCAAAGATGCCCACCAATGGGTAATAAACTATGAAAAATGTGATTACTTAATTGGTAAGAAAAGGCTATCAACACTTCCTCTCAAACTAATTCAAATAGATCAACCATTCACTCAATGGGGATTGGATTTCATTAGTGTGATCAATCAACCATCAAGTGTGGGTCATAAACGGGTTATAAAAATAAAATATTATTTCACATGATGGAATAAAGTGGTTGCTTTAAAATATGCAACTAGGGCATCTATTCTAGAATTCATAGACATCATAGTTTCAAGGTTTGGTGTTCCTCACACCATCATATCCATTAATGTTAAGGTATTTATGGGAACTCAAGTGAGTGAATTCATTTTCAAGCATAATGTTTACCTAAGAAATTCTTAAAATTATTACCCCTAGTGTAAAGGCCTAGCCAAGTCAACCAACAAGAACTGGACTACAATTATTAAATAAACAATGGAGGATAATCAGAGGACATGGCACACAAAATTGAAATCAAAATTTTGGGTTGATAAGATTAGTCTAAAAAGACCAATTGGTAATTCCCCTTTCATTTTGGTATATGGAAGAGAAGTAATAGTACCACTATCGATTGAGCTATCATTTCTACAGCTCAATCACCAATTAGACCTAATTGACGATGCTAAAATGATAGTGAGATTAGCTAAACTCATGGAGCTTGAAGAAATTAGGCATCAATCAATGAAATTCTTGGAAGCAAATTAGGCATAAACCAATAATACTTTCAATAAAAAATCATCTACAAGGAGATTCAATTAAAGAGACATGGTATTCAAGTAGGATGCAGATAAATAAAAACCAAGTAGGTAGACCAAATTTGATGTAATATGGAGTGGTCCATATATCATCACTTAGTACAAAAGAGCCAATGCATTCCATTTCTGTGAACTTGATGGAGCAGAACTGTAAATCCTAGCTAATGGGATGTACCTCAAATCTTGATTTTGAGGTAAGGAAATCATTCTAAAAATACTAAATTTTGTAAATAATAGGGCATATGAAATTCTAATGATGTTTTAAAAGGCATAGCTAGGATTTTAGTGGGTGTCATAACATGCATTTTCAACCTTGAAAATTACTAGTATAGATATGTTTTCCAGGCTTTGAGGTTTACAACAGAAGTTTTGAGGCCAAATGCAACTTTGAATTTTATAAATTGTAAATACTATTCAAAGTTATGTAACCCATGAAGAAGTAAACACCAGCCACAATGAATTCCATGCAATGATCAAATTCCCATGTGGCACCAAAGGGAGAAGCTTAGAAGAAACATTTTAAACCCATGACATAAATTGAAGTCCACATGGAATGTCAAAATGGAAAAACAAGTTTTTTTAAGAAATTAAAGTGTTAAATTGGGAAATGAATAGGGGTTGGCAAAAATTTTATAGCAAAAATCAACTTTAGTATGTTGACTATGAAAATCTTACTTTCTGATGTTTCATGTGCAATGCACAGAGACATATGGTTGAATATTGCTTTGTAAGAACAATGGTTGAAAATAAATTTGAAAAACATGATTTTCAATAAGTTGGTAATAAGCGGGGAAAATTTCCAAACTTGAAAAATTCTACGAAATTGAAAAGAAAGTGGGAAAACAACCCTAAATATTCCTCAAATGAGAAGGATGACTTTATTATGATCTCTAAAAGGCACTATGAAAGACAATGAAGATCCTAATGTCAGCCCTGAGGATAAACAATAAGTACAAATACTAATCTTTGACTATGCCGATGTAAAAATATGTTTCATTTATAGATTTTGATCTCACGACCTATTTATTTCAACTACAATGATGTAACCATTTCAACTTTATACATACTTTGAAATATGTTTGTCGATTCTTCTATTTATTTTTGACCAATATTTATACATGATGGTTAAGTTTCCCCTAAAAATAATTATTTATTTATGTTCTTAAAAGAGAGTATTATATCTAGAGTTAAAAGTTGAAAATAGGACTTTTAAATTATAAGATAATTCTAAAGAGTTTCACTTTGGCTCTCTAATATAGAAAGTATAAAATACTGGTAGGAATAAATTTGCTTTGTATTCTTTAAAAAGGTATAGAGATTTTTTTTATTTGTAATATTTTTGAGGTTGTTTTAGGTTATCCTACATTACCATCACTTTCTATTTTTAAAACATGTTTTTCCTTTAAAATGAAATATAAACCATATCGTACTACTAACTATTTCTTATTATAACCATTCTATATTGTATATTATTATTATTATTTTATATTATTATTTACATTATTATTTTTTTAATAATATTACTATGTTCCAATGGTAATATAGTTAAAAGAATCTATGTAAATTTTATAAACTAATTTTTAATAACATAATTTAATTTTAAACCATGTATATAGGGTTTGAGGAACTTCTCTTATGGTAAAATTTAGCCAATCTTTTTGTGAAAATCATTTTATGCAAATACAATTCTCAATATTAAGAATTCAAATGTGTGCAGAAGGTAGAATTTATAAACTTAGGCTAAGTCCCTTGTATTCATGGACTTGAACTTATATAAGCTGTAATACAATCATATCGTATCCTCTTGTGTTCTTTTTCATAAAATTATCCTTGAGAATTCCATGGAGTTTAGGTAAGTGTACTAAGTCATTTTATAATCATATTACCTTTTTAATAATTAAATTATTTATTTATAATGATTTATTTTAATAAAGATGTGTTGGGTGAATATGAAAATTTTGAATGACTCACTGGGGTATGTCACCGAGCTAGGGCAACTATGCCCTCACTCATTTTTTGCTATGATTACTTCTACGTAGGAGGGAAAAGGGTGTCAGTTTGGTAGCAGGGGGTGGGATGTCGTAGCTTAGGTGTTTTTTCCTATTTAAAACCTTTTTTTATATTCTATGCTGAAAGCTACATGCAACTTCTGATCAGCGCATTGTGAAGGGGCCAGTGGGGTTGTCCGGAGCGAGCTCACAGCTGGAGAATACCTTTTGGCAGGTGTGGTCATGGCTGGGAGTATGCCTTCCAAGACTGGGGCTGGTTTTAGCTTCAGTGAAGTGGTGGGAATGAATTTTCCAGGACAGGAAGTGCAAGGGTATGAAAATGCCCTCTTTTCTCAAAATATAGATGCCAAGGAATTGAATCTATCTAGAGGATCCAGGATTATGAAGGTTAACGGATATCTTGAGAGATGCAAAGAAAGACCAAAACTGGTAATTCCCTTTGAAATGATTGATGAGGATGTATAATATTATTATAATCATTCCTTATTTTGTAAGTTCCTAGGTTTAAAAGTCTCCCTTCAATTCTTGGAATGCTGGGCCTTAAGAGTTTGGGAACCAGAGGGAGAATTGGAGGTCACCATGCTTGCAAATAACTACTTCATGGTGACATTTCCCTGCCTAGCTGACTACAACAGGGTCTTTGAAGGGGGCCCTTATTTTTATAACCAGGTGGGATTATTTATAAAACCATGACATGTAAGCTTTAACCCCTCTGAGGAACTCCTGAATCGAGTGCAAGTGTGGGTTCGATTGCCTATATTTCTAATAGAATGTTGTCGTGAGGACATGCTTCATATGTTGGCATTGATGCTTGGAAGACTGGTAGGATCCTCTATACAAACTTGAGTAAGAAGGTGATGACCTTTGCCCATATTTGCATGGAAATTGATCTAAGTAAACCATTGTTAGATGCAGTAGAAATGAGTGTAGGTTCATACTCCTGGGTTCAACAACTATACTATGAGACCCTTCCATTTCGATGCCACCTCTGCCATGAATATAGCCACCTGGTGTGAAGATGTCTGAAATCCAAGCCAATGGATCAGCAAACTGCACCTCCTTCTAGTACCATTCCTAGTACCGACAAAGGGAAGAGGAATATAGCAGGAGCAAATAAGGATGCTAAGGGATTTATTCAAGTTAAAGCCCAAAATCATATTAGAGGATTGAAAAGAACCTTAAGAGAATGACAAGAGGAGGATACATTCAATAGGTTTGAGATTTTAGATGATTTGGGGCAGCAAGCAATTAATCAGGAAGGGCACAATGTTGATCACCTTGAGGGGGATGTGGGATTGGAGATTGGCTCTGCCAAGCCTTCATGTGCTATGCAAGAAGAATTTGTTATGCCCATGATCATGGATGGACAAATGGGTGCATAGGTGGCAGTGGAGCCAAATGATAATATGGGATAGGGCATAGAGGAAGTAGAGCCTATGATACGTGCTGTGGTTAATGAAGCATATAAAAGAGGTAAATCTACCCCTCACCTAGGGATCCTCTAGAAGGATGGGAAGAAGGGGGATTCGGAGAAAAATTCTGAAACAGGACGTAAGAAGGACATGGAGAAGATTAAGATGATTGTGGAGAACTTGGTGGAGTCAAGATCTATTAAGACACTAGACTCCCACTTCTTGACTCCTCCCAAATGATAGTTATCTCTTGGAATGCAAGGGGCTTGAACAACGGCCCCAAACAAAAATTTGTTCAGGAATTAGTGCATAGGCATTCTCTAGATGTTTTCTTTCTTCAAGAGACTAAATTTTCTATTGATTATATGATGATTATGGTGCCTAAGATATGGAGGCAAGGCCATTGTCAGTGTATTGGATCCCAGGGATCTTCGAGGGGTGTGGCATGCCTATGGAACTCGTGCAAGATCTAGCATGTGTCTTGGATTTCATTCAGGTCCTCCTTATCTTTGGTTTCTTGGTGCATTGAATAGGGGAGTCAGTTATTTTCTCTAATGTCTATGCTCTGATGGATTTCTAAGGCAAGCTCTAGGTATGGCATAATATTCATGAGGTGCGTAGTTTGTTTCCTTATTTACCATGGATTATTATTAGTGACTTGAATGCCATTCTAGATTTATCTGAGAAATAGGGAGGTATTATGAAAACCAAGGCCTCCTCCATTTTGCGTAGAGATAATATATCAGCTCTTAATCTTGTTGACATTAAGCCCAGCAATGGCCACTTCACATGGAACAATAGAAGGTTGGGAGATAGGAGTATTGTTGAGCGCCCTAACCATTTCCTGGTGTCATGTTTTTGGGTAGGGGGGTCGTGGTCTTCCATCTCTGAGATACTTGATTGGCAAGGCTTAGATCACTAGCCCATAAAGCTCACTATTTCCTCAGCTAGGATACCTCAGAGACTGCCTTTTAGATTCTAGCTTATGTGGCTCAGGGATCTAGACTTGTATGGTTGTGTTTTTGATTGGTGGAAAAGAGGTAGACTGGGATTTGGTATAGTAATATATACTTTTGCCAAGCTCTTATAATTTGTCAAATATCAGCTCAAGCACTAGAACAGACAATGCTTCAGAAATATTTGCCAAGAGAAAAATGTGGTGCAAACACAATTGAATGAAGTGACCTGGATGATTAGGGAAGAGGGGGCATCTAAATTTCTATTAAGAGAGGAAGCTAAAGCTCTAAAAGTTGTGGAGGAATGGGAGTTGAGAGAGGAAATATTCTGGAAGTAGAAGGTGTAGAATGTTTGGCTTTAGGAGGGGGATCAGAATATTGCATTCTTCTTCAACTCAATGAAAGTTAGGCAGCATGGTAATACTGTTTCCTCATTGGTGACGGATAGGGGGAGACCATTCATTCCACCCAAGGTATTTTTAATGAGGTAGAGTTGTACTTTGTTTCTTTATTTTGGGAGGAAGGGCAGGGGGACTTGGGGGTTGAGACTCAGGTTCTTTCCTGCATTCCCTCTTTGGTCTCTTTGGAAATGAATGAGAATTTTATGAGTGCCATTTTATGGAGGAGGTAGAGAGGACTATTTTCCAGATACAAAAAGGTAAAGCACCTAGGCTAGATGGATTTTTGATTGAATTTTTCTAGGAGTTTTGGGACATTATTAAAGTTGATCTCTTCGTTGTTGTTCAAGAATCACAGATGAATAAGTAGATGCTCAGGGCTCTGAACTTGACTTTCTTGGCTCTTATCCCTAAGGGGGAGGGAGCTGATCGGTTAAGTTAGTTTCATCCCATTTCCCTTTGCAATGTGATTTATAAAATTATCTCTAAGATGATTACTGATAGATTAAAGAGGTGGCTTACTTTGTTTATTTATGAGGAGCAAAGTGGATTCATGGAAGGTCATCAAATCTTATATGGTGTGGTGGTGGTGACTGAGGCAATCCATTCGATGGCCAAGTCAAAAGAAAAGGCTATGTTCATCAATCTAGATATGAGTAAAGCTTATGACAGAGTCTGGTGGTCTTTCCTTCAGAAGGTTTTGAGTTCTTTTGGATTTAGTGCAGACTAGATTCATTGGATCATGTGCTATGTGAATTTTACCTCCTTCTCAGTTTTGATTAATGGAGAGGATCTAATTTATTTGGAGCCTCTCAAGGTTCACGGCAAGGTGACCCCCTCTCTTCTTATCTGTTTCTTCTTTTGGTAGAAGGGCTGGGATGACTGATTAAAAGGACTGTGGAGGGGGGATATATTCATGACTGGCAGTGGGGTGGAGGTCTCTTGGCACTTTCTCACTTACAGTTTGTGGATGATGTAGATTTGATGGGCATGGCAACTGTGAAGGAAGCATCTAATATGTGTAGAGACCTAGATATTTTTTGGAGGTGTCAGGGTAGCTAATTAATGAAGGTAAGTCTTCAATTTATTTCTTCAATACCCCACTTCCAATTCAACATAGAATTGCTAATTTATTCAGGTTCCAAATTGGAAGTCTTCCTCTGCTATACCTTGGCATTCCCATCTCGATGGGGAGACATTTTAGGGAGACGTGGCAGGGCCTTCTGGACAAGTTTCATGCTAAGGTTTATCACTGGACTAATGGCTGGTTGTCCTTTGTCGATCGAGTTTAGCTACTTTAATTGGTTGTGCAGGTGCTCCCTATATACAGGTGTATGGTTTAGGTAGCACCAGTGGGTTTTGTGAGAGACCTTGATTCCTTAGCAAGGCAATTTCTTTGGGCTAGAAATTTAGCAGTGACTAGATGGAGTCTCATTAAATGGGAGATATTTTGTAGTCTAAAAAGGCTGGGAGGTCTTGGATTAAGACAATTGATACTCTCTGGTACGGCTCTATCTACAAAATTGTATTGGAGATGGTGTGTTGAACTAAATAGGCTATGGGATAGAATCTTGTCCCATAAATACCTAGCAGGGATGCCTCAGAATGATACTCCTCAGCATAGCTTGATAGGGAAGGGGTCGGTGATTTGGTCTACGCTCAAGAAAGGGGTTGCGCTCATTAACCGTGGTTTATTTTGGATATGCAAAGATGGGATGGAGGCATGGTTTTGGCAAGACTCTTGGGATGCTTTTCCACCCCTAACAATTCAATATCCTCATTTACATATATTAGCACAAAGATTTGATGAGGCTGGCTGGTTGAGGGTGGGTGATTTTAAGGAGTTTTTCTATCAAGGATAGGTGATGGAAGCGAGGTGGAAAATAATAGAGGAATGGCCGATTATGGGATTAAAAGAGGAGTGTGCTAAACTCCAATCCATTCTTGCTAGATGCAGTTGTAGTGCCCTATTGGGAAGGGATGTTCTGGTGTGGGCCCCCAATCTGAAAAGATCATACATGGTGTCTTCGGGGTAACAGGCATTGATCTCTTAGCAACTGGATGGTAGGGGGAATTTCCTTGGTGGAAAAAAGTCTAGAATAGATTCTCTTGGCCAAAGTGTAACTATTTCATTTACACATTGGCTTGGAATAAATGCTTGATGTGGGATAATATCTGGAAGAGAGGATTTACTGGCCCTTTGAGGTGTGTTTTATGCAGCAGTGAGGAGGAGGATTCTCCACATTTATTCTTTTGATGCCCCTTCTCAATGCAATTATGGCACTTTTGGTGGGATGCATGGAAATGCCAATGTGTACTTGCATCCTCCTTGGCTGACTTCTGGGTAAAATTGGGCAAACCGTCCTCACTGGCTTCATTTTTGCATGAGGTATGATACGCTGGTCCTATCTTCTTTTTATGGCAAGTTTGGCTTGAAAGAAAGCGTAGGATTTTCTGAGGAGAAAATTTGGGAATTCAGTAGGTATGGACCAAAATATTGGGTATGGTCCAAGAAACTGTTGGGGTTAAGAGTGAGATTACCCTGTGCCATTGGCAAAGAGTGATGCTGAGATAATAGAGAGGCTAGGCATTCAAGTCATTTCTCTGATCTCAGCATGTGTCAAGAGAGGTAGACAGGTGAAATAGAGAGTGCTAAAGATAGGGAAATAGACACTGCCTCCTGCTAGCTTTTTGAATCTTAATATGGATGGGTCATCTCGTGGGAATCTAGGCTCAGTTGGGATTAGCGAGATCGGCAGGGTGGGTTATGGAAATATTGAACTTTTTAAGCCAGTGATATTGGCATCAATAAGGAATCAAATGAAGCTATGGATTAAAACCTATGGCTTCTATAAGTTCGACCACTTTTTTTGCATCATTATCATTTAGTTGAAAGCAACTCATCTCTTTCGAGTTGATCTGATTGTACCATTTAAATTTATTCTTATAAATATTCTTTAGCACCCATTCTATAAACCAAGTGTTTTCTTCATAATGTAATATGCCCAAATATACTAAGTACCTATCATAACATCCTTGTGTTGTATTTATTGTCTTCTTATCCAAAACATGTACTATCTTTTCTTTCTTCTTATTTGGCACCTATTGCTTCCAATCTACTTCTTCATCTTACTCACACTCACCATCTTCACAATGTAATTATATAAATATGAAACATTAAATACTAGAGAGAGATCAAAATTATGTGTTAAAATCACTTCATAAGCATTGTCATTGATTTTCTTCACAATTCTACATCATCTAATTTCTTGTAATTCAACTTGTTATATGTGCCTTTTAGATGTCACTTTTTCCTCAAGTAAACCATTACTAAATTTTACTATTCAAATATATTTGACCTTCTGAGATCTGATGTTGCTTTATACTTTTCATTACTTCCCTGCAATTTTCTTCTTGCTTCTTATAAATGTTGTATATGCACTGCAAATGCTTTTGCATCATCAACAATTCATTATAAAATTGGTAACCATACCAAATATAAAACACTCACATGATTTCTATTATAAATAATCTAAAATGCTTATTTACATATTTTTCTATTCATTCCATGATTATATGCAAAATTAATTTGTGTTAAAGTCAAGTTTCATTGCTTGGGGTTCTCTCCCACTATGCATCTCAATAGATTTCCCAATATCTTATTTACAACTTATGTCTATTCATTTGTTTGGGGGTGATATGCACTACTAAATTGTAGCTTACTACTCTTCCTTCACAAATTTTTCTAAAAATGAACCAGATATTTCATGTTTCTATTTGATGTAATAGTTTTTGGAATACAATTTAATCTCACAATATCTTTAAAAATATTTATGCAATTCTAGTGGAATCATTAGTTTATTACATGAAATAAAACAATATATCTTAGTAAATATATTTATAACAACAAAAATTGAATCATTACTTCTCTATGTGTTTGTTAATCCCAATACAAAGTCCATACTCAAATTTGTCTATGGTCTTCTTGTAACCGATAATGACATGTATAACCCTGTATTTTATGCATGTCTTTTAGTCACTTAACATATCCTACACCTTGAAATATATCTTGTCACATCTCTCTTCATCTTTGGCAAATAATACTTCTCCTCCACCAAAGCTATTGTCTTTGCATTATGAAAATGTCCATCCAATCCACCACTATAAAATTCTCCTATACTAAATGTAAAGGTACAAAAAAATTCAAATATTATAAAAATTAAAAAAAAGACACTCAAAATATTATAAAAATCTAAAATCAAGGACCAAAATATGAAATATATATTACATCATTTTCATACTTTATTTATCTAATGATTAGTAGATTTTGTACTCTTTTTCTTTCACACATGTATTTCACTAGTATTCATAAATGTTATGCAAGATATTTATACTTTTATATGGAATAAGATGGGTGAATTACTTCTACCTAGTAGTCTTGATATATTGAGGGTATCGTATCCCTAAGTTATAATAATTAAATTTTTTATCATTTTATGACTTTATATTGATGAGATATATATTTCATAAAAATGTCTTCCTAATATCTTTATTCTTCATTGTGTACATGGATATACGATTTTATAGGATATTATTGTCTAGTTCTATGCTCTATTACTATTTTTACTTATACATATTAGAGTAGATCTTTCTTGTATATTGTGTAATTATCCTTGGATTTTAAGTATTAATTTATTGAGCATCTATATGAGATCATTGTTTGATATGTGAAACATTTGAACATATTTATTACTTATGTCCATTTGTCATTTATTGTGTATGACATTTGATCATATAATTATTTTTGACATTATTGAATTCTTTTGTATTTGGCCCTTGGATTTGTATGTATAATATTTGCTTATGCAATATTTAAAAATATCTCTTGTATGAAAATTTTAACCTTATTGTTTGATATTGTGATTGTTATGTCATGCACTTTTTAAGCTTATTATTTATAAGATCCACAATCCATATCATGTAGTAATCAAATAATGGTACTAGTTCTACATTTTACTATTATGAACTTCGTTAAAACATTTATATAGGCCTTGCCTCATATATTATATAAACAATTAAAATTTTCATAAATATTATTATGTTGACATACTTTCCATATATCAAACATTTTAATGATTACATGATACAATTAAAGATTATTTTGAGATGAATGAATTCTAGGATACAATTAGCTAATTCAATTTAAATTTTATTTTCTAAATAATTTTTATTTATCATATTCAAGTCGAATCATTATAGTGAATAATTATTACTGAAATAAATAAATATTAAACATTCCATCTTAATTATTTTATTTATAAATTAATAATTAAACAATAAAAAATAATCGGGACTCTTCATCATAAATAAATAGATTGAAATTATTTATCATATATATGTATTCAATCTAATTTACAATTCTATTTCAATAATTAAATGTGATCATGAAAGAAAAGACCTCCATTAGTTAAAATTTGCTTATAATTTTATTTTAATAATTTAACATGATCATGAGCAAGTTATTATATAAACAAACCATTTATATATTTTAAAAATTTATATATTAAAAAATTTAATATAATAAAATTTATAAAATAAAACTTGAATTAAATAATAATAATATTTGATTAATAAATAATAATTAAATTGTAGTAAAAAAAATTATGATAACAGGGAATAAATTTAAATTTAAATTAATCTTTAAAAAATAGATTTTCAAAAATAACATATATAATATTATCACAAATATGAGCAGTGGAAAATAGTTTCTATTTTTAGTTTAAATGAGATTTAAAAAAAAGTTAAAAATTTAAATCATTTTTTTTTTTTTCAATGTTTAAAACAAACTATTTAATTTAATTCAGAAAGATATAATTTTAAAAGTTTAATTTAATTCAGAACTTTCCCATATTAGAACTTTCCCCTTCAAACTTTCCCCTCCTTACAGAGGTTGAGAAGAACCCTCTCCTAGCCATTTGGTTGCTTTTTTGAAATCAATTCCCTGATTGAAAAAATAAATAAATTGATTATTAAAATTTAAAAACTATAATTAAATGAAAATAAATATGAAAGGAACTATGCAAAGAGCTTGATAATAAAATGTTGGTTTTTTTTAAAATCTTACATATTTTTTGTTCTTGTCTTGTTCCCCATTGAAACGAATGATTTGTATCGAATCTCCTATTGAAATATGGTGTTCCATCATAAAGCCCCCTGCAAGTTATTACGTCACGAACATTAATATAGAAGAAAAAATAGTGTTTGTAGAAAAAATAACAGATTAGGAGGTAATAGATAACAAACTATTTTGATAGTAAAGTATATCTACGTATTCATATCAGAAAGTGCGTATTCATCATCTTTTTGTTTTTTTTTAATAGGCCTGTAAGTAACTGAATAAAATCAATACCTTAATTTAAATGAACAAAATATCAAATAAATTAGTTGTTAAGAAAAAATACTTGTATATAAATTGCCATATTTTATTGTAATTTTTTATTTCTCTCATTGTTATCCATTCCCAAAACTGCACTTCTCCCTCGAATATATCCTGTAAAATATTATTCTAACCATCATATTATATCAATCGACAAGAAAAATAAAATAAATCTATCATCAATTAAATAATATATAATTTTTTTTAATTATTTATATATATATATATATATATATATATATATATATATATATTTTAAAGCCCGATAAACTTTAATTGTTTATATATATTTTTAAATAGTATTGAATGCAAAAACATTAACCCTAAATACTACTTAAAAAAAAATTAAAACATCTTTCATACAACACTTCAGTTTGAATTATTTAGATGTTCCAACCGTACTTTTGAACTTACATTACACATAGTAAATCGTCCAGTGTTTGTGTGGGTATAGAAAATCTCCTTGCTTAGAATGATTTCCATTAGTCTTGGCCTTGGAAAAAGTGTAGATTCCTGCAATAATTTTATTTTGTATTATATCCATTTTTTTAAATATCAATTTTTTAAATAAATTTAAAATAAATGTAATTTGATAGTATTTTTTATTTTAATATTAATATATTTTATAATTACTATTATTATTTTATTATTATTCATATATTTTTGTTTGTTTATTTTTATATATTAATAAAATATTATTAAAAATATAAAAAATATTATTAAAATATTTATTAATTAAATAATCAATTAATGAAAATAAAATATATATTTTTTATTTCTACTATTCATAAATATAAATTAGATTTAATTTAAATAAAAAATCACAAAACAATTAAAAAAATATAACAATATATATATTTTTTTTTAAGAAAAACAAACAAACAAACTACGCTCTTTCAAATCACTATCCTCGAGTAATACTTACAAAGCAAAATGAATATGAATGGGGCTCACTCTATGAGGGAATGGTGTGAATATATATATCACATTTGTTTGTATTTTGTAAATTAATCGTAACTATAATATAAACAAGTGGTCTGTCAAATTTGTACACTTGTAAAAAAAATAAAAATTCCAATTGAAAGGAGAACACAATTATATTATGTTTCTAGCTCTTTGGAATCTTTTGCTATAGTACTGGGGTCATCTATTTGTTGTTCATGTAAAAAAAAATTAAAGAATATTTTTATATGAATAAAATTTAATTAAGATATTAATTTTATCATTTATTATATTTTATTTTATATATAAATATATATGATGGATAAGTATTGATTTAGATTTTGTAATATTATTTTTTTTTTAAATTAATTTTTTTAATAAATTAATTATTTATTTATTTATATATATATATATATATATATATATATATATATATATATATATATATATATATAATTAATTTATATTTTATTTTATATATATATAATTTTCTTTTTTTAAATCATAATTTTATATATATATATATATATATATATATATATATATATATATATAATCTTCTTTTAAATCATAATTTTATATATATATATATATATATATATATATATATTAAAAAAGGATAATAAATTAATTTATATTTTATTATTATTATATATATATATATATATATATATATATATATATATATATATATAAATAAATATAAATTAATTTATTATCCTTTTTTAAATCATAATTTTATATATATATATATATATATATATATAATTGATCATGATTTTTGACATTTAATTATGTGAATCAAATTATCAGGTTACTTTGTGAAACCCATAACTTTTTGATTTAATAGATAGAAAATAAAGCAAATGTTTAATGTTATCATAAATAAATATGTATTGAAATATTATTCGTTTATAATAGAAATTTATCCAATCAAACTTAGATATTTTTAAAGTGAAAATATATTTTAATTATGTCAATATGCATATTTCTATCTTAAAGAATCACATGGAACCCCATAATCTAAAACTATTTCATTTTATCACAGACATTTACCTATTTAAATAACTCATTCACATTAATCAAAGATGAGAAAGATTCCCTTATTTTTATTTAATATCATTTTCATGTTATTTTTCATAAATTATACTTATTCATATTTGATTAGGTTTATGTATCTAATTTTGGTCTCTATGTAATGAGTGGTTAGGATTATGTTATGTGTTACAATCATGCCACTATTTAAGAATATAGCGATCTCCTTATTCTTTTGGTATGGTGACTATGTGTATTCCATGATTTTATGAGATCATGATGAAAACAAGTTTTTTTTTAATGAAATATATCTATATATTAATCAAATAAAAGTATATAAATAATTCATCAAAAAAATAAGGTAGTATGAGAGCACATCACGACACATTAGGCAAAGCTTAGGAGTAAATAAATAAATTATCAATCTAGGCAGAGCCTAGAAACAAGTTAGAATAAAGTCATAAAAGAGATAACTTTCAAGTAGCAAGTGCAAGGCCAAATGGCAATTGATCCATATAATCAAGACCCCAACTTGAGCTTGATAAATCATTTCCATATGGAATAGGCTCCTAGCCAATAATGTGGGCAATGTTCGTATCCTCATCTGCTTGTATCTAAGTGTGCAAGATAGCCAAAGAGAGCATGGGGAACTTATTCAGCATGTCTGCATGACCTCCAAGTGGCACCCCCAAGTATTTGGTTGTAGAGGAGGATGAAGAGCATCCTAACCATCCTACCCAACAGGGAACAGAGGTGATAGCTGCCACCCTTGCTACTACCTAGGAAGGGAAATGCATTGGTACAAGGTACCACTATTAGAGTGACACTTATAATGGATACACCAATGCCCACCACGAGGCTATCGAGGCACTCTATCATCCAATTTGGGATCCCTAGGTGGAGAAGGTAGAACCCGATCCATAACACAAGGAGCATATCTCCAATGGGATAGGATGTCCTGAAAATGCCCAAGCTTTATAACCACTTTATTGGCTCAGACTTGAATCTGCTAAATAACATTGGAGGTAATAGAAGATTTGTACAAAGCAAAAACATTACAATCAGTAAAAACATGATTAAGCATAACATTATTTCTTTCTTTCCAAATCTAGAAGAGAATCTCCACTCAAAAAGTATGCCAAACTTGTGTGTATTTGAAGGGCATTTGGGGTTTGTCTATAAGGAGGATGTGCTACCAAAGGGAGAATTCAGGGTAGAAAGGCCTGAAAAAATTATGGATCCAAGACTAGGCCCTTTTAGCTTTGGAATAGTATTAGAAGAGATGAGGAAGCATCTCAAGATGGCCACAAAAAGGGAAAGTAGGTAAATGGACTCTATTGGAAATATTGTCATTGACGTTAAATTAGCATTTAATGTCTAAAGGTTTTTTTAATATTTATATCTTGGATAAAAGTGTGTTAATATTAATGAATATATTTTTGGTTGCATAAAGACAAAAGAGGGCCCATGAGGAAGTCAAAGAGTCATCACTAAAGACAAAAGAGGAAAAGGATACATCTATCCATGAAGGGTCACCTTGAGGAATCCGAAGAGTCATCACTAAAGACAAAAGAGGAAAAGGATGCATTTCTCTATGAAGGGTCACCTTGAGGAATCTGAAGAGTCATCACTAAAGACAAAAGAGGAAAAGGATGCATTTCTCTATGAAGGGTCACCTTGAGGAATTTGAAGAGTTACTAGGTAAAGACAAAGAAAGAATTCAAAGGGTCATGCAAGGGTGAATGCCAAAGGTCATTTGGAAAGCTATAAAAGGAGGCTTGGGAAGTCATTTTGAATTATGGATGTGAATGATTTTATCTAGATAAGAAGAGCAAAGGAAAGTAGAGAAAAGAGAAGAGATATAGTAGTGTGTTATAATTTTTTGAGAAATCAACATTGAGAGATAGTTGGTGTTTTATACACAAGAGGGGTTGCTACTCATTTGGGTGGGTGCTCACGAATCGTCACTGTGTTGGTGTTCAGCAAAGGGGTTGGTGCTCCTACAATTTGGTGATTTCAAAATTTGTAACTTAAGTTGGTGATTTCAAAATTTATAACTCAAGTTGATGCTCATTTATATACTTGAGATTATTCTTCATGATTTTTCCCACTTTGGGTTTCCATGTAAAATCTACTCTCTCTCTCTCTCTCTCTCTCTCTCTCTCTCTCTCTCTCTCTCTCTCTCTCTCTCTCTCTCTCTCTCTCTCTCTCTCTCTCTCTCTCTCTCTCTCTCATGTGGTGTGTGTTATTACTTTTAGTTTTATTGCATATCTTTAATGTATGATTAAGTGGTTAAAGGAAAATTAATTTTATTAAGTAAGAGATATATCTCATGCTTAACATACTCCAAGGTGAACAAGCCTTGTACCAATAGGTAAGCCTTGGTGCAGTATACACCAAGCAAAATGAGTAAGCTTTGGCTCCACATAGGCCCCCCAAGTAATGTTGAAATGAAAGGTCCATATTTTAAAAGATGAATACATCCCCCAACAATTATTAACCTTGTCAACTATGGGTGAATTGGGGGTGAACCAATTATAGCCAAGTCAAGGAGTGTAATTGTGAAAAGGGGTCTCAACATATCATTTCTAGTCCTTCTACCATGACTTAGTGGAATAGATTGATATTTTATGGAACATGGAATCTGGGACAACATTGAAGATCTCTTGGTAAGATTATTCACAAGCATTAGCTAATTAAATTTTAGCTTTCATCTCCTCCTAGGATATCCAAGAGATAAAGTGCTTGCAGAAGATATCTTAAATGGTATAAAGTCCTTTACAATATATATTGAGCGCATTGATCCAAGGGACTTCTATCAGATGCACCTTGTTGAAAGATCAAATAGGAGACCACCAAAGGGAGTGAGAACTAGCAGAGAGCTCATTACAAAAACTAGAGCCATTCTATAGGAGCCATGGCTTGATATTTTCCCAAGCCTTCCAAATGCTTTTGGCCATAAAAGATCCTATGATTTGGACGAGAGACTACATGAAGACTAAATTGGGGAAGCCAAGCCCTTCCATGGATTTCATGCCCTTGGTCAAGCTTGAGGAGATACAGTGTTTGAATAACACCTTCTAATATTTTGGGCCCTCAATGGACCTCACAATCCATTTGGCACATAAGGTAGATCTTTGCTAAGCTATGTCGATGAGTCCCATCCCTCCAGCTTCATGTGTGAGGTAGAAATATTCCCAAGCCACCCCGTGGAAACCTTGTGAGGAATTTTCCTAAAGAAAATCTCTAATCAATTTATCTAACTTTTTTTAGGACTTTTTCGAAAAAACCCAACACGACGAGTACTAAACATGGGTGGATGCAAGGAGTTTTTAGTAGATTTGAATTTTTCTTGCTAACAAAAGAGACTTCGTCACCCAACAATATTTATTCTTATCAACTTTTTTAACAACAAACTACCACAATAAAGGTGGTGAAGCATTGAAATAAAAGGTGATGCCAAGAAATTTAAGTGTTTCATCATGTTAGATCCACTTCCAACTAAATTTAATAGCCCATGCAGGTAGAGGGAGGTATGATTGTCTGTAACAATGATTTTTCTACCATTGGATGCTAGGACCAGAGGCTAGGTAAAAGGTGTCAAGACAATAAAGGGCATTGTCTACATTGGATTCATCTTAAATGAGGGTAAGAAATGAATCATCAGCAAAGTGGCCATTAAGTAATTTCATGTATTTGTGTGGATTACTTGTATCAAGAGGGAGATAAATTCTCTTGACAAGCCCACTATCTTGGATATTGCTAAAAAGATATCCAAAACCCTCAATTACAAGCACATATAAGGTGGAAGCCAAGGGGTACCCTTGGTGAATGGAACAAAATAAGCCAAATTACTTAGAGGTGACTCCATTAACGGAGAGGATAATCATGCATCTAAGAAAATTATTTGAATGGTTTGAATGAAATTGGGCCCAAATCTCAAAGCTCAAAATATGTCTAAGATAAAAGGCCATTTAATACGATCATAATATTATGAATAAATTTTTTTGTTTAGACTATTTGGCCTAGTCCATTCCTTCCTAGATGACAATCATGTTATCCAATATATAACAGCTTCTAATGAAGCCTATTTGTTATAGATGCATAATGAGATGAAAATTATTGTGCAGCCAAATTTTTAGAGCCATATCTAAAATTTTATAGGAAACATTCAGTAGTGTGATGAGTTACAAATTTCATATGAACTTTGGATCTCCTTTCCTAATTATGAATTTGATATTTCCATTATTTATATTTTTACTTAGTGAATGTGCATGAAATACTTCATGATAAACCCTATGTAAATCATTGCCCACAAGATCCTAAAGAGTTTTTTAGAATTCACAATGGAAGCCAATAATGATAGGGGAATTGTCATTAGCCATGTGAGACATTGATTCATGAAAATCATCCATAGTGAGGGGCCTATCACAAATAAACCATAGGGTGGGAGTGAATTTGCAGAGCATTATTGAAGGGCAGTTTCACGTTAAGCTGAGGATGCTTGAGATTTGAACATTTGTTGATAATGGCAGACAAAAGCTTGCACTATTTGCAAAGTCTTTATGAGTTTGTTACTAGCCTCGAAAATGTCTTGAATTTTATTCTTCAATTTTTTGGCTCACATTATTTGAAAAATCTACTTAGAGGCTTTATCCCCAATTTTAAGCCAAGGAAGCCTGGCTTTGACTTGGGCTCCATGAACATTGTAGTTGTCTATAATCTAAATGTGGTATCTCAAGGATGTAACTCTCACTTTCAAGATCTAATTAAAAGGATCATTTTCTAGAGCTAGGGCTACACAACTTAGTTCTAAGGTAGTAGCAGAGTAAGAGTACCTATAATGTTTTGCAAGTTGATGGTCATAGATTCATAGAAATTGAGAGGTCCTTCTAATAGCATCATCCCACCAAATAATCCAACCATATTCTTGGGAAGGATGTGGATATAAATTCTAAACTCTCTTAATGTGTGCCATCATGGACCCATGTTTGAGTAAAGAGGTGTTAAGGAAGAATTGAATTTTGTGGACTTTGGGTTTCATGAACTACCATGTCATAAAAAACTAAATGGGGGAGTGGTTGAAAAGCCCAAAACTTGGTAATGCCTACACCAGAGGAAATAAACCATTATCAAAGGAAAAGTATAGTTGGGTGGACATCATATCATTATCTAGATGTTTTAGAATTTGAGCAGGACCTTCCCTGAAATTACTCCAAATGTACCAAACTCTATCTATAGGTTGACACTTTAAATTTTGGTCATAAAATCCTCATTTAGTGCACATGTAAAATAACTCCTCCCATTTCACTAGCTACACACCTCATAGGCAAGTGGCCCATTTTGTCCTTGGGAGATGCCACCATATTAAAGTTACCACATAATATCCAGTGGGCATTAGGAAGATCATCTATTATCTACTGTCATAAATGGGTATGCTATAAGATGTCATTTAAGGCATAAATATTAATAAATCCAAAAAAGTGGCTTTCAATGATAAAAAAGAACCCATACTAACTGGTTAGTGGGGTCTATGATGGATTGCACTAAGTGTGGCTGCCACTTTGGATAAATGAATATGATCACCCCTCTAGCTCCTGTAGCATGGTTAATATGTACAATGATACTATCATGCTAGATGGAATTAGTGATAGGTGTCAATCAAAAATCCACCACATTGACTTCCTAAAAAAAAGAATTTCCATCTCAAAAAACTTCCTTATGAAATCACGCATAACAAACTTGCATTTTGAATCTATGAGATTTTGGACATTCTATGAAAATAAATTCATAGGTGATAGGTGTCAAGGGACATGTCCTTCGAGTCTATCCCTTCTATGGAATCATACCGATTCTACATAAAGTGCCCACCATTGGTACTCAAGAACTCATATTACTTCCTCATATTAGGGCTAGCCAGAAATTTTTCTTCCTCTGCCTTGTCATTCCTTTAAGGAGGGCTATGAGAGCATTTAAGTGGATCCCACCAAACTGGAAGTGGAAGAGTGATTGCTTTTGAGTTTAAAAATTTATAAGCGTTGGGCACAAAGTCCTCGAAACATTGGGACAAGATGTTTGTAGCCAGAGGGGTGTTAAACACCCTAAGATTTTATATCAATTTCCAAAATTCAACCAATGTAGGCTCTTTTTCAATAGGATCCTGCTCTTGCAGGCCATTACTTGAAGTTAACTTGCCTCCTTTGGGATAATTAGTTCTGTTTTCTACTTTGGGATAATCGTTCTTCTTCTATACCATAGTCCATCCATCCTAAACTTATTTTTTTCTAGACTTAGGAGATGTCTTGGGTGGTGAGGATGAACAGTTAGATGCATTATTACAAGCCAACTGAAGGGGACAATCCTGTATCTTATGGTCCATGCCTTGGTATTGGAATCAAGTGTTAGGATTTCCACAAACTCCTTAAGGTCCTAAGTCTACATATACACATACCTCTTTTTACGATCTATAATTGTATAACCATTTTTATTCATGACAAGACACATGGCCTATAGAGTACGCTATCTACTGAATAAAGTAACAACATGGGAGCAAGAGACTTGGGAATTCAACCCAAATTGGGAATTTAAGATTAGTATGGTCAAAAACCACAAAGTCTCATGTCCAAGGAGAGAGGACCATAAGTGAGTTCCTGACATACCAAATGGTAGACTTATACAGGATTCCTTCATCATGGGATGAGTCAGAGAAGCGAAAGAGAAAGAAACCCTTAGTCATATTTTAGATGCTCTCCGTCTTGATGTTTTGAGATGCCCAATGAGTTTGAACTGAATACCGTAGCATACTTTCATAGCGGATTCTCCATATAAAAAACACTATTAAATAAAATTGTTCGAACCATTGACATGCAGAATTAAATTTAGGAATAGATAATATAGCATCAGGTTCTAAAACATTACCTCATGGTATACCTTCGGGAAAAACTTCTTTGGATGCTTGCAAGGGGCCATTTCTCAGTACTCCTATGTTCTTATCTATAGCTAAAATAGCTAAGATAGAATGGGGAGAGGACATTATAGAGGTTGGCCTCATCCAAAGGTGAGAAACCTTAAATGATAATAAATGCAAGTCCCATAGATGACTAAGGCCATGGTATGATAGATGGCAAGTCAAGTAGAAAAACAAGGGTTGACTCAATGGCATTCATGGAGAAAACCCTAGCAGAGTCGATCTACTTTCATTTATGGATGGAAATAAGTTTCACAATCCTAATAATTTAACTTTGGTTTTATCTATATAAATTTCAATTCAACATCAACTGTGAGTGGATTCATGAACATATTCAAAATAATTAGATCTTTAGATAGAATTTTTATTTAGTCATAATAAGATAACCAATATTTTTATTAGTGTTAAATTATTTTGCATCCATATAAGTTATTACTTAGGATTTATATTTATTTTGGGCTATTAAGGTCACTAAAACAAAGATTATGGCTAAACTAGTTAGGGGAGCTATTTACAATCCCAGGACTAGTCAATGATGCTTTCTTTGTTTGATTCTACTGGTAGATTTGAGTTGAGTCATCTATGGGCCCTGTATCTTCTACAAATTCTTTCAATGTGACAATAGTCTTTTGCATAATGTTAGTGTTTTTCCCAACATTGCTAGAAATAAAGGATTGCATCCATTATTACCCAGCCAAAGGAAAGGAACTGTTGGCAGAAAAGTTACAAAACACATGCAAATTAAAAGAGTGAAGAGGAGAGGGATAAGGAAGAAAATAACTCTGCTTGCACAAATGATATCATATCCATTTTTAACATGATACAATTTAAAAATGATTAAGAGAGTTGAGTGGGCATTGCAACAAAGTTAAATTCTGTCACAATTAAAGTACAACTATTACTCAAATAAATATTTATGTAAAATATTCTATTTCTATTTTACACTTATTTTTCATTACTTTCTTTAAACACAATTTTGGCACTTTTATGATTTTTGAATACAATCGCTTCAACTATTTTTATAACTCCTCTCTTCCTTTTTAGTTTCTTTACTTTTTTTGTTTTACATTTCTTAGATTTGGTAGTTTAGTTTAGTTATATTATATAGATTTTTCAATTTTTAAAAATGATATTAATATTTATTTAACATAATTTTCTAAGTGACTATCAAATATATTAAAATTAAAAGTAACATATTTTATTACAAAGCACTATCATTCTTAAATATTAATTTAGAACATATTTTATTATAGTAATTTAAAACAATATATTATGTGAACGGTTGTTGATTTAATATGTGAAGTTGCTTGGCTCGCAAAGAGTCCATCAAAGATCAATTTTTGATATTATCAAAACTATATCCCTTACTCTTTGGATCTTACCTTAAAATCATCACATAAAGCAATGATTCATTAGGAAAATGATGTATCATATACATACATACATACATAAAATGCTCAAGTTAATATTGAAGTAATTCCACTACTTATCTTAGATATTATGTTAGATTTTTAAGTCTCATCCATTCAATTTATATTTAGAACTTATTTTATTTTATTTTTTAATGTAACATAAATTATATATATATATATATATATATATATATATATATATATATATATATATATATATATATATATATATATATATATATATATATATATATATATTCAATGATTGTTTTATTTTATTTATTAATACTATAAATTCATATATTAATTTTATAAAAAAATAATTTAAATATTTATTTTAAAATTAAAATTTGTATTATAAATCATTTTAACATTATTTATTTTATTGTATAAATAACATTACATGTTTTTTATTAGATCAGCAGGAAAAAGGGTCCTAAACCTTATACAAAGTAGCTCTTAGGGCAAAAACACAAAAATTCCAACCACAAGTTAGCAACAGTGCACTAGGAGCAGTCGAACAGCAAAGCCAAAAAGGATAAGCTACAGAAAGGTAGAAAGAAAGGCTACAAGGAAAAAATAAACAATTATAAAACTAAACCTAGAAGGTCAAACACCCTTTGCCCAAATGCAGGTCTGAGAGATGTGCTTAGAAAGACCTTGTTTCTTCCATTGGATAACATTTCAATAAGCATTGAAATCTCCATTCTCAAAAATAGTAGATGAAGGAGTGAAAAACTCACCAAATCCTTTGAAGGAGGTGAAACCTATGAAGAGGACACAACAGGATCAGCCAAAATAGTAAATTACATACCTACAACATCAAACCTAGTCTTAGCAGTAATAACAGATGAGATCCCTATGGTAGTCTTAGCAACAAGAACAAAAGTAGTGTAAATAGTAGGGGAGGTCCTTGTTACAGTTTTAGTGATATAATGACCAAGCAAAGGTACTACAGTAGTAATAGCAAAGGAGATCTCAACAATAGTCCCAACAATAACAACAACAGGGGAGGTCCAAACAATAATCTTAGAATCAACAACAATAGTAGGGCAGGTCCCTATAGTAATCCCAATAGCAGAAGAGTCATGTAGTGGGGGAAAAGAATCTTTCCCTTCATCTGAAGGAGGCTTTGAAGCTTCTGAGCCTGAACTATCATCATCAACATCTACTGGAAGGTGTTCATGTAGAGTATCCTTCCATCAAGATGAATATCAAGAAACCTTTAAGCAAGGGCATTCAGATGCCAAATGACCTATATTAAATCACCTCTGACAACGAAATGGGATACCTTCATAATCCAAGGACTAACACAAGGAGCGATCAAAAACTTGTAAAACAACCTTTGTCGAGAGAGGCATAGACAAATACAAATCCACTAAAATACAAGCATAAGTGGTGTGATAGAAATAATTAGTGGCATGATCCACCATGATAAAATAACCCACCGAGTTGCTAATATCTTTATAACAAGATTCACACCAAAAATGAAGACCTAGATTTGATAGACTAATTCAAACTAACAGCATATTGAAAGATTTAGTGAGATAGAAACCCAAGGCTTTAGTAGCAGAGCATATTTTCCCTAGAACCAAGATCGACCATCCAAAATAGTATTTAGATCAGAGAAAGAATAAAAAACCACTACAAAAAATCCTTTAGCACATGGTTAAAATTCTATTTTCCCCTTTGTAAGGGGATGCCACTTCTCAAAGATCAAGTTTTTAAATCCTAGAGCAATGACCAGAATCTATCAAATCTGCAAATCAATCCCTTCTAAGAAAAGTATTCCTCATTTTTTAACACTTCATCCCTTAAAATCACAACAAGATGGGGTAGTGCTAGAAAGTTCACCTTACATGTTAATTATAAGTCTTTATAATATTTTAGAATTTAAATTTTATCTTTTGCATAAATTGTATTATCATATAAAAAATAAATCTATTATAATCAATCTAATTAGATAAGATAATGTACAATTAATTATGTAAAGAATTTTTGTGTATTTATAAAATTTATAGTAATTACATTTGTATAAAAATTAATATTTTCAAGAAAACAATAAAAATTATAAATTTATTTCTAAAATAATTTATAATGATATTTAATTAATAAATAATATATACATTACATAAAAATAAATTAAAAATAAAAAAAGTAACAATTAAATTTGGAAAGATAATATAAAAGCATTATATTATAATAATAACTTAAAAAATTAAAATTAAATTTAATTCTTCAATAAAATTTAGATTCCTAAAATAATAAACAACATATCACATATCACAGCAATTGTTTATAAATTTACCTTGAAAAGAGATAATAAGTTTATAGTTTTAGCTCATTTAATATTTTTTCAAAGATAATATTTATATTATAAATATGATGCTAATATTATAAGTTTAAATTAAAAACAATTAATTTCAATTGAATAAGAATTAATATGATTTTAATATTCTAAGTTTATGTAAAAATAATTCAATTCAATTGAAAAAAAAATAATTGTAAAATAATTACTATCATTTATATTTAATTAAATAAAAATACTTGCCTTTAAATTTTATTGGATCTTTTCTCTTTATCTAAAATTTTGGGAAACACTCACCTCTTTTTTAATCTTTTAGATCTTCATAAATAACATATATTATATTTGGACAGAGAATTTTAAAAATATAAAATTAATAAATTCTCATAAATAATATATATTATAACTAAACAAAGAGCTTATAAATTGAATTGAAAATTAAAATAATGGAAAGATTAATTGAAGTTAGAAAAGACAGACCCACACAACCCAAAAAAAACATAAAAATAAAAAAATGAAAGATTTAACTCAACTAACATTTTTTTTTAATTTAAAAAAAAATTATTTATTTCATATTAAAAAATTAAATTAATTATTTATAATTATATAAAATGAATAAAATTATCATGTTTTCTTTTTCCTTTTAGAGAGACTTTCTCTTCCTTTATTAGAGGTATATTAAATTGTTCTCTTTCATCTTCAATTACAGTAAAATCAATAAAACTCTTTCATCCCTCTCCCGCCTCTTCGACTACTTTCTTGAAATGGACTCCTTGAACAAAGTTAATTATCAAACATTAAATATTATAATTGAAATGAAGTTAACATCGAAGAGCTGAATAATAGAAAGTTCAATTATTTAACAAAGCGTACAAATTTTAGTTCCCCTAAAAAATGAACGAACGGTAAGAAATCTCCCGTCATAAGTTGGTGTTTCTTGGTGTATATTGCATTATTATCATTAAAATATAAGAAAATATAATTTTTAAATAAAAAAGAGAATATACCAGAGAGGCAATGTATAGCAAACTATTTTGATGATTTAAGTATATCTACTCACTCATATCGTACAACGAGTATCTGACATCCTTGGTTTTTCTAATAAAATTAACACCTTATGGTTGTTATCCTCAACTTCCTGCATTGTAGTCCTTAATTTCTCGCATTATTATCCATCCATTGGATTTCACTTGTCCAGTGAAAACATACTGTGAAATATCATTGACACAAAAAATTAATTGCTTCTGTATTGGTTCACATACTTTGAGTCTTTGAACGAAGTTGGGCACAGAAAATATTCATGTCCTTATATGGGTATTTAAAATATTCCTATTTAAAATTGGAGGAAAAAATCAATTGTCTGTGTATTGGTTCACACAGTGTTAAGCATTGAGCTTACTTTGGGCTCAGTTAAAAACATAGAAAATAATTTCCAACCATATACTAACTTGATCATAAATGAAATATGAGAAATTAAAAATATTTTTTATTTTTTAATATTTTATCTTGTGTCAATTTAGGTTCCAAAAAAAATAAGTAAATTATATCACTATCTTTTGACTTTAATAATTTGAAAAATAAGTGTGTTTTTATGCTATTCTTTATTTTGATATATGTACATTCTAAGATATATATATAACTACTATTGATTTTTTCTACTATTGCTACAAATATGTCAAATTATTTTGTATTTTTTAATTATTAATAAAAATTTATAAAAAAAGAAAAGCTTGTCCTTAAAAACAATTTCATATTGTTTACAAGTCAATAAAAGATCACAAAATCATAAAAAATAATATCAAACTATTTCCTTATCTGGTAGTTAGATTTTTTCTATTTGTCATTATCTATGTTATAAATAAAATATGAGAAATTAAAATTATTTCAATATTTTTTTATATATTTTTAAATATATAATTAATGTTATAATAAATTTTTAAAATTTACTCAAAACAAATCTATCTTTTTAACATAAAAATACCATATCATAAAATATTTAAAAGATAAATAAAACATTTTTTTATTAATATACGAAAATTATAAAACATAAAAAATATTAAAAAAAAAATTACTTATTAACTTACGAAAATTAAAGAATATATTTTTTTTAAAGACATTTTCAAATTACCTTTTCAAAATCAATTACCTAATTGAAAATAAAAACAAACTAATTATTAATAAAAATAATAATATATCAATCATTAAACTTTAAGATCTGTAATTGAAATGAAAATAAATTATGAAAATATTTTTAATAACAATACGTTGTTTTTTTCATAAAATTTACATATTTTTTATCCTTGTCTTGTACCCGAAAAAATGAACAATCAATATGGATTCTCATATCACAAGGTTGTGTTTCTTGATAAGTCCCCCTTCAAATTGTTGTGTTATGACCATGTATGACAAACTATAACAAATTATTTTAATAACTTAATATATCACAATCATAATCACATGAATAAAAAACCAACAATCATAATTACATAAAATTCCATAGAATACATTTCTATTGAACGCAAAGGCTTTAACATGTAAACAATGTGTAGGGAATCAGTATCCCACTTTACTTCTACCAAAAACAAAGTGACTTTCAACTTACTTTGGGCACATTGAATATACCTGTGGTTATGTAGAAATTGAAAATCTCATTATTTAGAATTGTCTCCATTTGTTATATTGAAAAGATCATGTTTTTTTAATATTTCTATCTCATGTCTTTCGAGAAAAGTAAGAAAAATTCATCACCATCTTTTCAGCATGTAAGAATAAAAGATTACCTTATTTAAAATTGTCTCCATCTTTTTTACTAAAAAGATTAGATTTTTGTAATTTTTTAATTTCGTGATTTTCAAAAAAAGTAAGAAAAAATCAGTACCATCTTTTCATTTCTTTTAACAAATTCAAATACAAATATGATTTTATGGTATTTTTTATACATTCAAAGATCAAAAGTTTATAACAATTATTATTGATTTTTTCTACTGTTATTAATATTAATATTTTAATTCACTTTGTGTTTTTCATAACATCATTAAAAAAATTAAGAAAAAAATATTATCAAACAAATCGCTAAAATTTATATAATTTTTATATATTAAAAATAATTTAATTTTAAAAATTTTAATTAAAAAAATTCCATCTACTATCATAAAACATGGAAAGTATAAAGAAAATTTTATGTATTTAAGAGTTAGACCCCATACATACATATAAAATATAACAACTCCACATTATTATAGAATCTCTAAAACCAATTTGCATTAAAAAACTCTTTTTAAAAAGTTTTTTAATATATATATCCTTTAACTAGTTGTGTTCTGAAACATTTCTATTTTTGGTAGTTTACGTTATTAAAGTCATATTTCATGCCTATGTATATTATTATTTTCAACTAACACATTTTACATTCAAAACCAACATACTTTAATGATTTTAGTTTTCTATAGTATGTTTTTTTCTCATTTTGATGTTGCAGATCCACATCACTCAATAATAGATTCAATCTGCTAACATGATATATTAAGGTATGACATTCACCCATGCATACATGGTAAATATCATTTTCCATGTTTTGATTAGTTATAATATTTTCTATATTTTTTAAAAACTCAACATGATTCTCATCTTTCATTTGTAGGTTAGAGTCTCAGCTTACTACACAACATCAAACGGGTAAGGAAGGTAAATTTTGTACATTTATTTTCCCTTCAATATGTCACTACTTACAACCACACTCTTGTCATTTCATGAAAAGGCATCCTACCAAGACTAAAAATACATGCACCCAAAAATTACATAGTGAGATAATTCCAAAAAAAAATTATGATGATGCAATGATATCCATAAATACTTTATAGCTTAATTATCTCTAAAATTTATTCTATTCACTATATAATTCTCCCTCATTATACTACTTTATAAACCTTAGAATTTTATTTTCTAAACCATTTTTACCTTGGTTTGTATTCTATCTCATTTGTATTGAAATCTACACTATCCAAATTGAAACCACTGATCTATGTGATAAACTACCCCATTGGATCACATTTTATAACAATGTTTTTATAAACCATCATAGCATAAATTTCATATATGTAGTGGTTTCATATTTTTCCATGATAATTATATCACAGATGAAGGTGGTTTCATCACCTATTACAATGAGGTTTAAAAACTCAATGAACCTACAAGAAGAATCATGAAGAGGATGACTAAAGAGAGATCTAAACCTCTTTATGCAGTCCCTTCTAAAGATCTACCTACTTGGCAAGATCAAGTTGCTGGTTAGAATGAAAAAAGGAGGACTGAGGGAAAGTTAAATATTTGAATATGATTGCATGGAAATATGACAACTCTATAAGGCCTTTAGGTTCACATGAATTGAATTAAATGTGACAAAAAAAATTTACGCCTAATAAGCATATAACTAGATACACAAACCTATAAGGGAAATCATAAGAAAATGGCTAGTTAGAGTTGAGTTGAGATGATAAGGACTCTGAGAATGTTTTATTAGTCCCAAAGAAACATTCTGTCAAGTCCTACACCCTGCAATAGATGATAAATTCTAAAATAATAGTCAGCTAGGGTCAGTAACATTGACTTGCTCAAGAACCCTAGTATGAGTTGATGAAGGCTATAGCAGGTTTGAAGAGATAGAGAGGATTGGATAACCAAATTTGACCCGATGAGAGAGTAAAAAATTATAATGCCTCCAAATGAGTTTGGTGACATGTGAAATGACTTGAATAATGCATAAAAATATTTGAAATATCACCCCATTACATTGGTTGGCACTTGTAGGCATGAAATTATATGAAATAGGCCAAAAAGGACCATTTAAAGCAACTTGGGAGATTCGTACAAGGTGTTAAAAGTTATTATTGAGAACCAAAATGTTACTTATCTTCCTCAATAACCCCCCTAAGAAGTCTTTCAAGACTCTAAGATGGAACCAAGTGATGAATTCATGAAGTAATCAAGGTGAGACATGAAT
This sequence comes from Torreya grandis, assembly GCA_037957365.1. NCBI lineage: Eukaryota > Viridiplantae > Streptophyta > Pinopsida > Cupressales > Taxaceae > Torreya > Torreya grandis. The sequence continues at coordinate 60,296 of JARHVA010002355.1, forward strand.
AGATTAAGGAGTTCAAATCAAGGAATAATTTTAAATTATTTAAGTCTCTCCCATCCTTCCTAAAGAGTCCTCTTATATCTCATACTATCCATCTTGTGTCCCTTATCTTCATGAAACTACTAACCACCTTTAAGAGAAGCTATTCCAAGAGAATATACATAGGCAAATCAAAAATCTACACTTTCAGTTGAAAGGAACTGAATCAAACCAAGATCAAGAGATTGAGGTCAAAGAAAACATAGATCCAATTCAAACCCAGTTTTACTCTCTTCAAGTACCTCAAGCTCCTCCATCTTAGAGATATATTCAAGAATATATTAAAAATAAGGAGGTTTTAGTGGAGAAAGTTGAAGATTTTTAAGATCCTCAATAAGTCCATGAAAAATATGAGGTGCTTATTGAATAGAATGTCCCTTTCATTTCCCAAATTAATTTGCTTTCCCTTCAAGAGTTCTTTCAAGAGTCAACCATTTCCAAGGTTTCAAGTTGAAAGAAAGATCCCTCCATTCCCAATCACATTCATTATACCTCATACTCCCTCTCTAACTCATGAAATTACCCATAACCCTCCCACCATATCCCTTCTTGAAGAGGAACTTGTCTTATGAGAGGTAAGTGAAGAAGAAAGTGTTGTACTTGTAGATGAAGAATAAAAGGAAAGTGAGTTTGATGAGGGTATTTCCATTGGTACTCCTCTTGGGGAAGATAAATGCAAATCCATTTTTGAAGAGGAGGTTCTAGAAGATAGTCTTGATGGTGTTTCTCAATAAGGTGATCCAATTTCATTTAACTTTGTTAAGGCTATAGATGGTGTTGAGATTGAAGGATTTATAAGTAAATAAGTTGAGGTTGATATGGTGTATAATAACCAATAAAATGATCTTGTAGAAGTTACCTTTCAATCTCCTCATGACTGCACATAATAATTTGAAACTCTTGAGAACCTTATGGTTATTGATGAGAAAGAACAAGTCACTATTCAAATTGGTCTTATTTATGTTGATAAAAAAAAAAAAAGAGAAATATGTTTGGCATCATTACCTTTAGTCTCTTCAAGAGATTGAAATTATTTGCAAAGGTATATTTCCTATTGAAGATCATGCTCATGGGGAGATTGAACAAGATAGGCTCTTTGAAGATAAATAATTAGTTTAGAGTGAGTATGCAAAGCTTGTTGAAGAGATTAATGAGCTTGTAATAGATGGTAATAAGTCTGGTATCACTCAAGATGCCATTGAGGTAAAATAAGCATACTTAGATGGAGAATCATTTGATGAATTTCTAGCTACTTAGCATCATGAGAAGAATCTTCAATAAAAATAAGAATTCATATTCATAGGTGATTGGTTTGTAGATATAATTCTATTGGATAGTAGGTCTAAAAGATTGGAATTTAAGAAGAGCATGAAGACATCAAGACTAAGGTCTAAGAAGCAACTTGCCTCATGCAATTCTTCATCTCATGGAGCAAGAGATAATATAAGCTTCCCTTTTGATCTAGGATGAAGAAGTTGTTTTTGAGGTTAATTATTTATAGTTAGTTTGCTCATGTTGTTTGTTGTGTTCCCTAAGTTCTTGATAGCACATATGTGTGTCTTGTTGTTTGCTTTATGTCTAGTTGTCCTTTTTTATGTGTGTTTCAAGGTCAAATAATCTTGTATTTTCATGGTCAAGGGTTGATCACATCTGAAACTAAATGTAAATGACTCTATTTCCCAATGAAAGGATAAGGATAATGGTCCATTTAGCATAATAGGCATGCTACCCCTATGACTTACCAATTTATTGATCAAATTTTTACCCCAAGTCAAATTTGGTCAACCCCTCCAAGTTGAAAATTTTTATGGTATTATTAAAATTTCCATATTGTCTTTTCATGGTCCTAAATAGTTTTCATATGGTTAGGTTAGTCATTTATTAGCTTGGTCCAAAGTTTGGTCTCATGTGTACTTGTCTAGTCCTAGGGGTCATTTATGAGGTCTTAGTGTTTTGAAGTGTGGTTAAAATCTTTACATGGTCTAGATTCACTATAAAAAATTAAAAATGTTCATTTAATTTCATATTATCATGCACTAACCTCCTATAATTTTGATATGTGCTAAAATATCATTTTGGTCACCTTTTAGACTATTTGGAGAAGTTGAATGTACCATATTCAAAATAAATATTTCTATAAGGTTAATCAATTCACTTAATGTCATAAATTTTTCAATAATGGTCAGATACTGACAAACTCTATAATTTAATGCCTAAACTAAGTAAACTACCCCTTTACAAGCACTTTTGGGTATTTATACAACCTTGGAAGATCATATTTAAGTTGGAAATAGTTTAAAAGTGTCCCTTTGGATTCCAAATATAATTTTAAGGATTTAATGAATGTTTTAGGTCATAAAAAATTCCTTAGACATTCTTTCTTCTCCATCACTGCCTTCATAAGCTCAGAAAGATAAAATTCAAGAGGATGGTATGGCCAGTAGAGAGACAAAGAGTTTGGATCCATAAATTTGGACATTTTTATTTGTCCTAATAAGATTTAAATTAGTGTCATTGATTTACATATTTATTTCCCCTCATTTATGAAAAATCACTACGAGTGACAGCAAGTCACTATGTATTGTCCATCCAAGCAGGGTATGATTCTACTCATGGTTTTCCACTTAAAAAATAGATAGAGAAGAATTATTTTTAGGTTTGTTTTAGAATTTTAAATATATATTTTACATGTTGGTTTCATAAACCAATTCATCTCTATGAAGTGTCTTCAACAAAAGGGAAATTATCTTGAATATGTGGGCATATCATCCTGTTATAAGTCTTTTTTAGTTTGTTTGAGATATTTATCATTTTTAGAGGTCCCAAGTACTTCATAACTAATTAAAAATATCCAAACTCTCCCTTAATTCATTTTTTATCTCTTGAAAAGTGTCTCTTTCCAAATAGTCCTTCAAGAGGCATTATGTCTTACTCTTTGGAAGCATGGTTTATGTTTATAAGCAACTTTTTCAATGTTTGAATATAAATGTGGTGGTATGAATGGTAATGAGAAGTAATTTTTATGCATTATAGGTCACATTGAAAATTTTAGGTGAAATAAAGTGAGAGTGGAAGTCAAAAATTTTACTCTCAAATAAAATTCATAAGTGATTCAATCACTCAGAGGTTAGCACACCTGTGAGTGAACATTCATAAGTCTAGGTTCGTGTTTGAGATGTATGGACAATTAGGAGAGGCATTAAAAAACCCATAAACATTCATTTAAAATTTACATACCCCTAAATACCATCATCATTAGCATAAGTGAATGAAGAGGACTCCAATTCTCATACTCATACACATGAACTGACTATACAAATAGGTTTATGTACATACCATGGAGTAAGTTTTGAAATGATGTAATGTTTGATTAGAATTATCAATAATATTTATAAGGGTATGATTAAATAGGTAAATAGTTAATATAATCAAATTGTCACAAAGCTCAAATAAATCAATTAGTAGCCTATGCAAGCAAAAATAGACCTACAAGTGATAGACATGTAGGTCATCTCTTAGGACTGAGAGATAATTTACAAGAAATAAAGGTTGAATAATAGCTCAATTTAGATAATGAGGAAAGTCACAAACCAATCAAGATATCTTTATTAGTGTAGATCCATAAGGAGTTGAAGTGATAGATGATCAAAACATTCAAAAAGACTAAATTCACAAGCCTTACTATATATAGATAGGTCTATGTACAAAATTGAGAAGTTAAAGGTATTAATGTGTCATTAAGTAGACAATAAACCTTGTAATGATGTGAGAAGGAACTTTTAATTATGATTTTAATTGTTCAAATTGTCATGATAGAGTTGAGAAAGACAATTTCAAGGCTCATGCACTCAGACCCCTCTAATCAATACCAACAACCACCTTTAGAAAAGGAAAAGTACATAAAGGAAAAGGAGGTCTAAGAATGGTAATGTGTGTGGAAATTATAATTACTGAAGCACTCATAGATCATTAAAAATTTATCAAACTATATTAGTAATTTAGCATGAAATAAAAACTCAGCTATAGAGTTCAAGAGACCTACAAGTTTGGTAGACAATGTAGGTTAGTTTCAAGATGGAAAGTAGATAGAGTTCATGAATGAAAATTGTATTCTAGTTTAGATTATAATAACAAAGTCATTTAGAATTTTTTAAGTATCCAATAACTTTCAAAATAACCCTAAACATCTTATATTGTAGTTAAGGTTCCAATACATACAAACACCTAGCCTGGATGGTTCAAGTTACTCTTAAAACTTAAGAATAGATCTAAATGCATGATAAAAGAATGAGAAGGGAATTTGGGTTAGAACATGATCATAATCAGATAATTATACCATATGAGTTTGATAAACTCAATGAACCTACAAGACCTCTATACACAGTCCCTACTACAAGCCTGCCTACTTAGCAATATCATGTTTTGATCCAGAGTTCAGTTTAGAAAAAGGTCCCAAGCCATGATGAAACTAATTGCACAACATAGAGCTCATCAAGAGATTTCTAGTACTTTTTATAGTTTTCAAAATGGACACCATATGCCAAGTTATAGGCTGCTAGAGTAATTTTATGACAGGAAAATAATGTGGTGTCGCAAGATGACATGGCACAATGTGGACATGCCAAGTGGTCAATTACGTTATGACATGTGGCAGTCAACAAGAGTCCAAAACTTTGGGTTTTATTGATTTTCATCTTTAACAACGTGTACGAATTAGACAATGCATTGTATTTGAATTTGTATTTAAATCACAAAGTCTATAGAAAACCTCATTGTATTTGAATTTGCAAAGTCCATAGAAAACCCCACCAATGTGGGATAATTATTTTAAATGCTTTGTAATATTTCCTTAGAAATTTAATTTTACCATGCCCCATTATGCCACATGGGAGAACCCACACTTGCCATGCCTTCCAAACAACTTGCTGAGTCAAGCTCGAGATTTCATGCCATTTTGGAGACCATGAGGAATGCCAACACATATGTCAAGCCAAAGAACCTCAAGATTAGAGATAACTACTAAAATGCGTTCCATATCTGAGTAGCTTATGGAACGTGAGAAGAGGACATGGAGATTAGCGTATAAGCTAAGTTGGTACACTAACCAACAAACCCATGCTAATTTAAGCACCTTGAGCCCACTAAAAGGGGTGTCGAAAATGTTAATAAGGTCACTTAACTATTAAAAGACAACAAGCCATTTCCCATTTGCCAATGTGGGATAATGAAAATAGTCTAAGCACCCAAAAAGGTAGGCTGAAGACTTGAACCCTACACCTGCCTTATAAAAGGAATAGGTCTTAACCTTCCAAGATATGAACTTTAAAGTGTTTTAAAAGGCACTAACTTTTATTTGAATGGAGGCGTTCAGTCGACTGTGTATTTTTATTTTAATAGGTCGAGAGCTAGTTTAAGCTTGGAGATAGCTTTAGCAAGTGGATTATAATCCAATTTATGACCTATATACATAGAGAGAGCCTTTTTAATTATGTTTTGTAATTGAAAAGAGAAATATTATAATGAATAGACCAATAGTTTGAGTGAAGGGACCAAAGCACCTTTGGAAGGGGATTGAAGACCGAGGAAGGATTCCATGTTGCCAAGCTTGAGTTTATCAGTGAATGTGGAGTTCTTAGACAGAGATTAGACTTGAGGGAAATTGTGCAATGTTTAGAATAATTTATAAGCAATTTGTTGTGCAAATTTAATAGAAATGGTCCTCACTATTGGGTGGACCCAAAGACGTAGGCAAGATATGCCAAACTCTGTTATCAATGTCAAATGGTAAAATTGTCTTTAGTTGCATGTTTTAAATTCTATTTTCTGATTTTTAATTAATCAAGAACACATACACAAAGTTTAAAAATTGACAATTTACGACATTTGATTTTAAAATAAAAACTGGTTTTATTGGTGAATGGAAGTTAAAATTCATTCGACAGTTCCAATCCAATTCGATAACTAAGAACATTTATGCCAAATAATTTGCAAGTTCTTTTGAGTATTTCAATAATTTGTTAAGTTTGAGAAATTTAGAATCTGTAGTTTTAAACTTCACTTTGAGTTTATCAATGTAGTTTACGGATCAAGTTTATAGTTAGGATGAAGAAACATGGACTAAGGGAAAGTGAAATATTTTAATATGATTTCATGGAAATAGGAATAATTTATAAGGCCTTCAGTTTCACTTGAACTAAAGCAAATGTGACAAACTTTGTTTAGGCCTAACAAACATATAACTAGATACACATACCTACAAGGGCAGTCATAAGAAAATGGTTAGTTGGAATTGATTTGAGGACATAAGGACTCTAAGGAAATGTTATTATTCCAAAATAATCATTAAATGAATCCATATATCCTATAATAGATGAAAAGGTCTCAAATAATAGTTAGTTAGGGTCACTAGCATTGACTTACTCAAGAACCCTAGTATGAGTTGATAAAGTCTACAACAGGTTTGAAGAGATAGAGAGGGTTAGATAACCATGTAAATACATAAATTATGTTTAAATTGATCTCCATAACGTGTTCATAATTATAAAAAAATTCAATATGCCACATACATACCTCATGTCTCTCTCAACCCTTACAATGCACACTTACCCACCCGAGAGACACAAATCTTTTGCTTATATCTTTCTTGACAAGATGCATGGTGTTAAAAGAGTTTTGAGGTGTTATATATGTTTAAAAAAAATCATATTTGGGTATTGGTTATTAATTTGGTGGAATATATTGTATGAATTATTGTTAAGATCATAAGACACCTTCAGGGTGCCTACAAGACCAAATCTGATCTAATGAGAAAGAAAAAACTTTAAATACCTGCAAATGAGTTGGGTGAACTATTAAATGACCTGAATCATGTATAAAACTCTCTTAATCATCACCCTATACCATTATTTGGTATTTGTAGGTACAAAATTGTATGGAATAGGCAAAAAGGGACTATTTTAAGTTATTTGAGAGGTCCGTACAATGTGTTATAAGTTCAAAATTGACATGGATGATCTTTAGGTAGTTATAAAATTGTATATAATTTTTATTTGAGATTTTTCACATGTGGGAATCCTGTGGAAGAAAAATTCAATCTCTAGGATAGGAGGTCTAATTGAGACCCAGTTAAGAGAGATAAATAGTAGAAAAGGATACTTCCACTCACTCTCAATACATGAAACATGTCATGAAGATGTAAATCCATACTAGGTCTACAAATATGGATTTAATTTTATAGTACCATCTGTAAACATCTCTACACAAAGTGGTTTACGTGACTTTAGGGCTATAAGGAATGAGGCCAAAATGGAGATTTTGGTGCAAAATGAATTCTTGAGGGTAGTTTAAGGCCTCAAAATGAGTTTATACAGGTCTAATATGATTTGAATAGATCATCCATGGGGATATAATGAGTTTTATAATATCAATTCAAGTCTTGACACTTATAAGCAAGATTGGCCTAGTGAGGTGAAGATATTTATAGACACCTAAAAAGAGAATGAAGTGATGTGTCAAGGAGAACCTGAGGAGATCAATTAAGAGGTATAAAGATAAGATAAAAGGTATAACTCAACATATCCTGACCATCAATAATTCCACTTATCATTCCAAAAGCCAAGACAAAGGGCAATTTTGGAGACCTAGGTAAGGTGTCAAACAAATTTTCAAACTTCCATGCCACTTGGAGCAGAAGAGCATCTTCAGAAGACTAAAAATTTTATTTTGAGTACTTTATGGGGTATTTTTAAACTCATTTTATTATTATTACTCCTTTTGGACACTTGCCTCTCTCTCTCCTATGCCCTTCTCTCCTCTCACTTTATCTATATATTGAGCCTTAATTTTCTAAGTTGGTATCCTCCACTTGGGTATGGTGAATCCATGCCCATTTTTAACCTTTGACAAATGAGAAACTTATGATGTTAACCTACCTTATTAGTAGTTTCAATATTCATGATTAATTAGTCGATCATGCTAAGTGATAGGCTTACTTCCTTGACATGTTTGCCCTTGTTTAGCATTCATGTTTAGTTTGAAATCATTTATGTAGGTATATTGAGGTGTTTAAATGAAGTGTGTAGGGTTTTAGTGAGTTATATTTAATTAGTGTCATGTCATGACCTATTGACTAGTCTTCATAGATCAAGCTTGCTTCACAAACTTTTATGAGAAACATTTATGTAGAGATATACATTTTGATTAGTGTCATGTGTGAAAGTTAGTATCTTGTTTGAAGTGTACTTGTAGCTTGTTGGTATTGATCATTCATATTTGGTGCATCAGGTCTCCATTAGATTAGGTTTTTCTCCCTTTTCCTAGCAAGTAGTAGATTAGTGTCTAAGCCTAAGCAATTCATCAAAAGGAGCTAGCACTTTAACATATATATTAACCTCTATAATAAGGTATCCACAACATTGAGTTATTTCCATTTTATACCAAATTTAGAAGGCTTGAACTACCTTCTAAAGGGTGAAAACTTGATTGATAAAAGATATGTTTGAATAATTATATATAAACCAAAATTATCACCCCCTAAACCACCTAAGTATGTAATGGTTTAGTTTTATAACTGTACAAGGATTTATTTTGTTAATTCACACCAACTACAAGTTGAAATGACCCTATAAAAATGGTTCATGTGTGTCAGTTATCTTTGATATTAACATGGGGAATGATAGTCCAAAAATCATAGGGCTTAACACTTGATAAAATCATATTTGATATAGAACTTAAAAAATATATAAGGTATGACATTTGTTGATATATCAAGTGTCAATTAGTTATATAGATTGAGGATCAAAAAGTGTTTCACATATGACCAATTTGAGAGTTTGAAGAATGGAAAAGGAGTAAAAAAAGAAAAGAGGAAGAACAAAGACTTCAACTATTATAGGATTAAATCTATATAATTTAAATATCATATATTTATTGTTCTACTCCTTATATATATATATATATATATATATATATATATATATATATATATATATATATATATATATATATATATATATATATACACACACACACACACAATTTTGTGTTTCTTTATTTTTTCCATTTTAATATCAAATTCATATAGTCTGAATATTATAAAGTTACTGTTATACTACATGTATGCTTGTGTTTCTATTTATTTACCATTTTAATATAAAATCCATATAGTTTGAATATCATAAACATATTTTTATACAACTTATATATCATATATTTTTTTCTCTCTTTTTCTCATTTCAATATCAAATGTATACAGTTTGAATATCACACACACACACACACGTATATCTACACACATGCATATATATATATATATATATATATATATATATATATATATATATATATATATATATATATATATATATATATATATATATATATATATATATATATATTTGTGTGTGTGTGTGTTTATCTCTATTTCCTATTTCAATACTTATACATAAGTACATACATATGTATGTATGTATGTATGTATGTATGTATATAACATACATACATACATACATACATACATACATACATACATACATACATACATATACATATATATATATATATATATATATATATATATATATATATATATATATATATATATATATATATATATATAATTTTTTGTAGATATGTATTTCCTTTTTTAATATCAAATGCATACAATTTGAATATCATAAACTTATTATTGTACTCTATGTGTGTGTCATTGTTTCCAATTTTAATTCAAATGCATATTGTTTGAATATCATAAAATTATTGTTAGATTACTTTTATATATCAAAATTGTGTGTTACTTTCTATTTCTTATTTTAATATGGCATTAAAACTTTATATCAAACATTTTTTTATGAACAATAAATTTTTAAGTTTTCCTTACTTGACGAAAAGTGATACAAGTGTGTGTGTGTGTGTGTGTGTGTGTGTGTGTGTGTGTGTGTGTGTGTGTGTGTGTGTGTGTGTGTGTGTGTGTGTGTGTGTGTGTGTGTGTGTGTGTGTGTGTGTGTGTGTGTGTGTGTGTGTGTGTGTGTGTGATAGTTTATATGTATATGTATATCCCCACACACACACACAAAACAAGTTCAACTCAACTTAAAATTACATTCCAATAATTAGACATGATCATGAACAAGTAATTATGTAGAAAACTTATTCGTATATAATAAAATTTATTTCATAAAAATTGATAGTGTAAATAAAACAATGAAGACTATAAATTTAACTTTTAAGTTATAAAATAATAATGAAATTTAATTAATAAATAATAATTAAGTTTTAAAAAATAATATACAAACATTATATTATATTAATAATTAATAAATTTAGAAGGGAATAAATGCCATTATATATTGCATTCACTGGAGAAAACTACGGCTAATTTCCTTTCATCCTTAGGATCTCTCTCCACATGAACACAATTGTGGCATCATCCCCAGAGTTTTATATATCCTATATGATCGTGCCTATTCTAAGAGCAGTTATTTTAGTCTTTAAGAAGCTTTTGTTTTATTATCTTGTACTACCTTTTCATCTTGGCTTCCTTATGGCTCTAAGCCATCAATTTTGTACCTATGGGAGGCACATTTCTTGGATGTTGAGTGCAGAGAGCTATTGTCCACTTTGGGTTTTATCTTACCCTCTTCTTCTTCAGTGGTTTCACCTTTGGTTGGTGATCTAATTGCACCACTTTGTAGTAGATCTTAAGGTTTTGTTCAATCTTCTTCTGATGTCCCTCAAGTTGAGTTGGGAGTTGAGGTTTTGAAGGATTAATCATGGTTATAGATAGTCACTATGATTTTTTTATTTCACATTTAGTGATTGGGCTTGGTTAACCTTCATTCTCAAATCAACATTGGAAACCTATTTATGCCAACACTTTTGTCGTCCATCTAAGTGCGAAAGGGTTCTTCAATATTGTGTGCTCTTTAGTTGCAGACAAGGATCATTTTTTAGATTTAGGCCCAAGGACATGGCACAAATATTTAATTTTCATGAAACTTTGGTACCCTACTTTCAATCTTCTTAATTTATATTTCATTTCTACTCTAGATCAGGTTAGGCTATACCATCTACCACTTCAATTTTAGAAGGCTCTATCTCTTTAAGACATTGTTATATTTATTGGATAATTTATTTCTCATGCTCTGGTGACTTGTGATCACTCACAAAATACATTATCTCACATATGCATTGTTCTAGATCTCTCCAAAGGTTTATTAGATGTAATGAAGATCAAGATTGGGAATAGAATTTGTACCCAATTTCTAGATTATGGAAGAATTAATTTTAGATGCATAAGGTGACTTACTCATGGTCATGTGGTAATTGACTACCCAAATAAATCATGTGATCATGTTGATAGAAAGTTAATGCATGAAAAATATGAAACTTGTTTGAAAGACATTAAGATTGATCATTTGATTGTCTTTGGTAAGGTTAAGTATAATGGTCCACCAACTATAACTACAGGCAACGACAATGATAAGATTCACCTCTTTTTCTCCTTCAACTTCTTCTTTTTCTATGATGTTTTATTCTCCTTCTTTCATAAATTTTGTTCCCACATGTAAAAGGGAATTATTTAGGATGACTATTCCTTTAAAATTTTAATTTCAAAACATGCATTCCTTGTATTTGGGAGATTCTGTTGTTGATGGTGTCTCTTACTTAATTATCAACTTTCCCTAGAAGAGCTCTAATTTATATGATTCTAAAGCTTGGACAACAATCTAAACCCCAAAAAAAAATTCCAATAACAATAATTTTTCTCATATAGAACATCATTCTCATAAAAAATCAACAATATCTTGGGAATATGTGTTGGTTTGACTAGACAACAAGTTTGTTTTATTTTAATTTCTCTCTCTTTTTTGTTAATCTTTTCATTTTATCATTGTATGGGCAAGGGTCCCTCCAACCCCATGTGTGTGTGTGTGTGTGTGTGTGTGTGTGTGTGTGTGTGTGTGTGTGTGTGTGTGTGTGTGGAGAGAGAGAGAGATGCACACACAATTAGTTAAAAACAAACAAGTATAATTACACACAAATATTTAACTTATGTATGTGTGTGTATCAGTTAAACATTTAAATAAGAGTTAGATTTTCAAAAATATTATACATTATATTAAGAAAAATAATTTTTTATATAAATTAAATATTTAAATAAAAATTAGATTTCCAAAAATATCATATATTATAAAGAAAAATAACTTTTATATATGTTTTTAAATTTTTCAAAAACAATATACATTGTATTAAAAAAATTAATTTATAAATTTAATTTAAAAAGAATAAATATGAAAAAAATTAACTCACTTAACTTTATTTACCTTAATTAACTTTAATTTTTATATTTTAAAAAACTTTATTTATTCCAATTTAAAAAAAGTTAGTTATAAAATAATTATTATCATTTATTTAAAGTTTATAAAAATCTCCCCTACCTCATTTTTCTCTATTGAAACTTTGTCGAAGCTTGGACAACAATCTAAACCCCCAAAAAAAATTCCAATAACAATAATTTTTCTCATATAGAACATCATTCTCATAAAAAATCAACAATATCTTAGGAATATGTGTTGGTTTGACTAGACAACAAGTTTATTTTATTTTAATTTCTCTCTCTTTTTTTGTTAATCTTTTCATTTTATCATTGTATGGGCAAGGGTCCCTCCAACCCCATATATATATATATATATATATATATATATATATATATATATATATATGTATATATGTATATATGTATATATGTATATGTATATGTATATATATATATATATATATATATATAGAGAGAGAGAGAGAGAGAGAGATGCACACACAATTAGTTAAACACTATAGTTAAAAACAAACAAGTATAATTACACACAAATATTTAACTTATGTATATGTGTGTATCAGTTAAACATTTAAATAAGAGTTAGATTTTCAAAAATATTATACATTATATTAAGAAAAATAATTTTTTTATATAAATTAAATATTTAAATAAAAATTAGATTTCCAAAAATATCATATATTATAAAGAAAAATAACTTTTATATATGTTTTTAAAATTTTCAAAAATAATATACATTGTATTAAAAAAATTAATTTATAAATTTAATTTAAAAAGAATAAATATTAAAAAAATTAACTCACTTAACCTTATTTACCTTAATTAACTTTAATTTTTATATTTTAAAAAACTTTATTTATTCCAATTTAAAAAAAGTTAGTTATAAAATAATTATTATCATTTATTTAAAGTTTATAAAAATCTCCCCTACCTAATTTTTCTCTATTGAAACTTTGTCGTTCCTCTAATTTTTCTCAGAACACTCTCCTCCACCCAGAGCCACTTTCTTAAACTATATTCGCTAATTGAAAATAATAATAAATTAATCATCACTTTTTTGAGATTTTCAGAAAATAACTCCGTAAAACGCTTAATATTAAAAGGTTGATTTTCTTGCAAAACATACCTTTAGTTCTAATAGACTTTCAAGTACTCCAAAAAAATACCAAGCAAAATTTCTCTGTTTTATTGTTTTCCTTAAGTCCCCGCACTGTTATTCATTCATCTGGCTGCACTTGTCCTTATACTATATTCTGTATAGTATTATTGACCCAAAAACAATCAATCTGCTGTATATATTTTATTTTTTTCCTTTTACCATTTATGTAGTGAATATATTATGCTAATTATCTATCTAGATATGTATTGCATCGAGAAGGATACTAATTATTTTCTATACGATTATATATATTTTAAATATATATATTTTAGTCAAATATTTAAGTATAAATTCATGATCACTACTTCACTTTACTTCTATCGGATCAAAAGTGTGGCCTCGAAAAGAATAGGAAATTATCCTTTCTTTATGTGGGTATAGAAAATCTCCTTATTTAGAATTATCTCCATCAGTCCTACGAAAAGAACAGATCCCCAGCAAATTTCATGTTATTTTCAGCTCTTTCAAAAATTTCATCACCAGCATACAAATTTCATCACCAGCCTTTTATTTTCAGCTCTTTCAGAAATTTAAAAACAAAAAATGATTTCATGTTATTTTCCATTTTAATATAAGTATATTCTAAAACTTGTATACAAAGTTACTATTATTTGTTTATTTTATTGTTATTAATATTTATTTATTTCAAGTTCATTTCTGGTTGTTCTTATATCAATTTTAATTCTTCGAAAAAACAGTCTTATCTTCTTCTTCATACTTGAGTAGGAGGTCATGAAAAATAATGTCAAATAGCCATATCAGTAAGACATATATTCTTTATATTGTATTGTTTTCACTGTTTATTTATATTATAAATAAATATTAGAATTAAAAATTTCACTAAAACAATCAGTTACCTCGTGTATTAATCACATAAAACATGAAAATATGGAAAAAAAAAAAATTTACTAACTTACAAAAACCATATAATATAAAATATATAAACAAAACATTAATCATTTTTTAAAAAATAAAATAAAAACATTTATATTAACATTTCGAATAATGAGACCATATAATTTTGTTTTTTAAATAAACACTTTCAAATTGCATTTTCGAAATCATTTCCCTGAGTAAAAATAGTAATAAAATAGTCAATATATTTTAAAAACTATAATCAAAATGATTTGTTTTCTGTACAAATAACTATGTAAAGAGGTTAATAATATAACGTTGCTTTTCTTACATAACTTACATATTTTTTATTCTTTGTTTTGTTCCCCGTGACAATGAACGATTAATATGGAATCTTCGGTAGCAAGGTCATGTTTCTTAATAAACTCCCGTACAAATTAAAATAGAAGAAAATATAGTCTTTACACAAAAGAGAAAAAATGTAAAAAAAATAATTTTTATAAGTTAGTATATCTACTCAATCATATCATACGAGTATCCGTCTTCCTTGCTTTCACTTCTAAGAAACCTGCCACTATTGAAGTAAAATTACCACTTTATTTATATAAATAAAATACCAACAATCATGATTAGCTCAACAAAATAATTGTTAAAGGAAATCAATTGTACATATATTTTCATGTTTTATTATTGTCCTTAATTTCCTGCATTATTATCCATTCATTTAGCTAACCTCTCCCTAGAAAACTTACTATTTAACATAATTGACACAAAACAAAAAAACAAAAAAATTGTTTTGTAAATTTCATATTATTAAAGAAGATTTATATGACTCTTTATCTTCTATTAACTATTATATTTATGATTTAATTATTTATTAGCAAAACGAAAATATGAATAAGTATAATATTCATAAAATTATAATATTTAATGATTTATTTTAAATGAATAAAATTATTATATAAATTTTTTAAAATAAATCTCAACTCAAAATTAAAATTGATATGCAAAATAAAAAAACATATATATAAAAAATAATAAGATACTTAGAGTTAATTGTTTATATTATAAATAAAATATATATATATTCATAATAAATTTTTCATATAAGTTCGGATGGGACTAAAATTTTAATTTTATCCTATAACATTAAAATTATTATGTTGTATAAGCGTTCAGGGATAGTTACAAATTTATTTGATTTTTCCTATTTTCAGTATGGCTGCAAATATTAGAATATAATTGTAAATGCCTAGATGATCTTGTATGGCTCTCCAAACATATAGGACTTACCCCTAAGTGGTGAAACAAATTATGGTTGTATGATTTTTCCCTTAATCTTTGTTTTAATGTGAGTGATAGCTCAATCCAGTTAATGAGTCAAGAGTTATGTCCTATGGAAGATAGGTCTCAGCATCATTTTCTCTTGTTGAAAATAACTCAACGCCTACGTTTTCCATGATTATATTCTTTTCATTTATTCTTTTTAATATTTTCCATCTCACCTTTTTAGTGATTCCCATTGTATCAAATACATGTTATAACTACCTCATCTTGTGTTCACTTTCTTTTAATCCAGATCTAGTACTATATTTTATTTCTTCTTCCTTGGTACCTATTACCTTCAATCCACTTACACATGTCCTTCCCCTTTACTAGATTTTGCATGAACATCATATAAATATGAAATATTAGATACCAAACACATATCAAAATTATATGTTAAACTCACCTCATTAACATTGTCATTCATTTTATTTACTATTTTGCATGAACCAATTTTATTGTACTTCAACTTATTGTATGTTACATTTAAAATATTTATTTTATTAAATACATCATCACAAAATCCCACCCTTAGAATAAATTTGGCATTCTTGTAACACCTACTGTTGATTTATAATTTTCATTACTTTCTTGTATATTTCTTCTTACTTCTTCTTGAAACTATTGTATGTGCTCTAAAAATAATTCTACATCATCACAAACTCGTTTTGTAATTATTAACTCGTCCACCTTATTTTTTTTATCACCTTTAGGACACCTTGTTTCTCAACCAACTGATGATGACCATCTCTTAATCTCTTCACACTTGTATCCCTCTCAAACTACCTTCTAGGCTTCTTCACTCAACTAGGTCTCTATAAGATAAATTATGTCATTTGACCTTGATATTCATCTACAATACCCTTATTAGATCATCAGTATTATCCCTTTACTCCATTTTTATGGTATAAAAGACTTCCTCTAGCTTTTCAAAGTTTTATATCATTCACTTTAACTCACTCTTCCTCAAACTAGTCAATTAGGCCTATGAGGGCTTGCTCTTATACTAGGCTCTTGCTCATACACCTCTTGGTCAGCCATACACACTTTCCCCCTTAAATTTTCAATAAAATAGGCCTTAGGACATGGCACAAACATGAATCAAAAATTTCAATAGGAAAATCATAGAATATATGGCCAAAAAACCTTTTAGGCCTTAGGGAGACATAATTTAATTAGGGCTTCATTAGCACATGTTACGCTTTGAACTCCTTGAAACCCTTTAAAAATCCTCACATGGTAGGAACATATAATATATCACTCAAATATACCTGTATTAATCTCAAATTAGGTTCATGACACATTTTATCTCTAATAATCACTTGAATCATGTCATTAACACTGTTCACAATTAGGCATGTACAAACCCAAAAAGTCTATATTGAATTATTGAAGATAGGGCACAAATTAGATAAATAGATATGGAAAAATATTAAATATTCATAACCTTAAAGACCTTAAAAACTTCAAAAATTACATTAGACTTCATTAAATAGTTAAAAATTACTCAAACCCCTTTTTGTAAGTAGCCCACTCAAAACTGCCAACTAGCCTCAAAACACTATCATGGAAATAATGACCTTCAACACTTGTAGTACCTATTTCATGGTATTCTAATTTATGTATATGATCCTATAAGATCACTATACAATTATAAGATAAATATATAATATGATCAAATGTCACTAGTGGTCTTGTAAACCAATCTCATAGTCTTATACCTCAATGTCTCATCTAAACTAGATAGGTCAACTTATGAGAAACATTTTCAATATAACCACTGACCTCCAAAACTTCTAACCAAAAATAAAATTTCTTAAAAGTATTAAAAAATAACTCCATGAATGTGTATCCATCCCTATACATAATAAAACATCCCTAATTAACTTCTCACTTCTGCTTGGTTTTCTCACTGTTTGTACTAAAAGGCATGTTAGCGACTCATCAAATTATATGACCAATTTAACATACCTAAGGGATAGAACATACTAAAAAATTACCATGGACATAAAATACAATTTTAAATATTCTCCATCCAATGATATTCATATTTTGAATTGGTCAACTCTATCTGCTATAATAAATCTTTAAGAAACAAGGCCTTTTCTATAGTGTCCACTCACTCACTTGACAAACTAATCACACCTAGAGGGGATTGAGAGAGTTTAATATAACCTCCAATCACTTAAAAATACATACAAATACATTATGAGAAATTTTGATCAATATCTTTCACATTGGATCATTGTTAGGGTTTTAGAGAGGGTTAGTATTGTTTTTGGTGTTAAAAATTATTCGTAAAGGATTGCCTCTCATTTCTAAAAATAATGCCTCAAGATCTTACCTAGGAAACTTACCAATATTTCCTCAACATCTCAAGTTCCCATATATAGGTTACATATGCCAATGAATACTTGAATTCCTTCTTAAGGTTGATCACCCTTCTTTCTATGCACTTAAGAGTCCTCAAAACAAATTTATCAAGTAAGATGAGTCTTGAGATGAACTTATTTCTATCTCCTATCATGTGTATTGATCAACCACTATCTATATACCATTCCATGCCTTTATATTAAATGTGAAAGGCAGTCTGAGCTAGTATATAATTCTCTTTGGTCTCCTATTCCTCTTTGACAAATAATCCATCTTGACTTTTAAACTCAATATGATTCATCCTAATTTGATTTGTCTTACATAGAAATGTTTGATCCTTATCATGCATTATAGGAGCTTCATATATCTTTTTGAATATTTAGGGCCTTATAACTCTATTAGAACATATTCTTGTAATGTGTCCTATATTGTGACAAATGTATCAAACAACATTTTTGAACTTATCTTTTGAGTGATACCTCCTTTTTCCATGGTCCCATGATGACTTGTCCTTCATTACATTAGGATTCCTGATTGGTATTTCCATGTTGGTAATATTTACTTGTTATAAATTATCATGATCTCTCTTAAACTTACTCATTTCGTCTATGAGTTTCTCATACACAATCTTCAAGGAATCTAGCTCTATCTTGAATTGGTCATACTCAAATTGATTTTACATAAACCTTGTGTAGACACCTTCTAACTGACTAATGAGACCATTCATATATTTATTTTGATGTTGAAAATGATCAAGGGATTTTATGAGTTTAGCTTCAAGGTCTACTTCAACATCTCCTTCGTTATCTAGTAAACTTATTTATCATACATGTTTTCCTCTTCTTATTGATCACAAGACATCTTGTGCTTCTTAGGATCACCTTCAAGCTGTTAGACTTGTCTTCAAAGGACCATACTCTAATACTAATTTTTGGAATAAAAATTACTAAGAGGGTGGGGGTGAATAAATATTTAAAACTTTTACAAATTTACTTTATCATTCATAAACAATCAAAGTAACATAGTGAACTAGCAACATATCAAGATTTATAAGCATGAGACAAAAACATAACACATAGAACACTTTGTTTGAGTGTAAAAACCTCAAGGAGAATAAAACCCATTAATATCCATAAATTTAATATACTACTATAATATAAACATCAAATTTAGTGAATCATCCACCTCACATAGAGTGACAATCCCAACTAGCTAAGCACCAACTCAATTAAGATTGATTAAGCACCAACTTGTAACGAGGCACCAACCCCCTAGATGACTCAGTACCAACTCAAAAACATAATTGATTTTATTAGTTTCAATACATATTGTTACTCAAATAATTTATGATTACCATATCTTCATCTTTTCACACTTTTATCCCTCTCAAACTACCTTCTAGGCTCCTTCACTAAATTAGGTCTCTATAAGATAGATTCGATCATTCGACCTTGATATTCATCTATATTACCCATGTAAGATCTTCATGATTATTAATTTTCACCCTTATGATGGTATAAAATACCTCCTTAATCTATTCAAATTTATATATCATTTTATTTAACTCACTCTTTCTCTAACTAGTCAATTCGACCTATCAAGCTTTGTTCTTATACTAGGCTCTTGGTCATACACCTCTTAGTCAACTATACACATTTTACCCCTTATAATTTAAATAAAATAATATTTATGACATTAAAAAAAATGAACTAAACACTAAAATAGGTCATACATATCATATAATAGTAAAACCCCTTTTATGCCTTAAGGAGACCTAATTCAATTAGGCTTTCATTAGCACACATTGCCATTTGAAAGCCTTGGAACACTTTAAAACTAATAACAATATAATAACATATAATATGCCACTAAAATATACCCTTAATAAAATCATATTAGGTACATGATACATTCTATCTCCAATCAACACTTGAAGCACACCATTAGCACTATTCACAATTAAGCCTATGCATACCTAGAAAGTCTATCTTGAACAACTTAAGATAAAACACAAATTAGCTAAAAAACTATGAAAAAAATTAAATATTTAAAACCTTAAATATTTTTAAAAATTAAATAAGCACATTATACTTTATTACATATGGAAAAATGACTCAAACCTTTCTCTACAAGTAGCCCACTAAGAACTGCCAACTAGCCTCAAAACACAGTCATGGAAACAATAACCTTTAACACCTATAAGGCCTATTTCAAAGATTTTCAATGCATGTATATGATAATATGATGTATTTTTACCATTATTATATACATAGATAATATGGTTAAATGTAAATATAGGTCTTACAGACCAATCTCAGAGTCTTGTACCTCACTATCTCCTCTAAACTAGACATGTCAATTTATAACCAACATTTTCAGTATAGCCACTAAATTCTAAAAATTATAAAAAAAATTAACATGTATTAAAATTAATAATAAACAAATCCATATACCTAGATCCATCCCTATTTCATGATAACACATCTCTCATCAACTTCTTACTTTTGCCTAGTTTTCTCACTATTTGCACCATTAATCTTGTTAGTGACTAGTCAACATGTATGAATGGTTTATCACTTTAGTTTTCTAACCTCATTATAAAACACCATGGAAATAAAATAAAATTCTTAATCTTATCCATCTAATTATTTACATGGTTTGACTTGGTCAACTCTGTCTGTTACAATAATTCTCTAAGAAACAAGGCCTTTCCTTTAGGGTCCACTCATTCATCTGACAAACTAATCGCACCTAGAGGTGATAGAGTTTAATAAAACCTCCAATAACTTAAATATATATATACCAATCCATTTTTATCACTTTTTATCAATATCTTTCACATCAGGTCATTATTAGGGTTTTACATAGGGTTGACACTATTTCTAGTGTTAATGATTCTTCATAAAGGACTACCCCTCATTTCAAAAACTAATTCCTAGAGATATTACCTAGGACCCTTACCCTTCTTTCCTCAATATATATAGTTCCCATGTAGAGGTTACACATGCCAATGAACACTTGAAAGTCCTCAAGTTGAGGACCCTTCATTTTGTGCACTTGAGAAACTTCTAAACTACATTTGATGCCTTTTCTTGTAAAATTTAACCTCTAACTTGGTAAACACACCTAGGAAAATATATTACACTATTTATGATATTAATATTATCATTCTTACATTAAAATCTAAATCTCATTCCTCATTTTGCCACCATCTCTCTCTTTCCTTATTTAGAACTTGACCTGCAAACCACATTAGGCCTTGAATCTGACCTTCAATCCTCTTTCCATGTACTCTCAAACTTAGTTAAATTCTCACACAACATATCTCATTCTAAAAAAAAATTCAAACATCCTTTCATATGGCTTGGCAATAGATCATGATGCCTAATTAGGTGAAGTAGAGTCTAGAGGTGGTCTAGTTGCATACGAGGTCTATAAGTCCTACCCATGTAGGCTTACTCTAAGACTCTTATAAATGATCCAATTCCTCATATTAATTATAAAATAACCTCATATATCCTATTATGCCTCTATACATCCATATCACCATGACACCAAGCTCATACCTTCTCACAAGGTCTCTTCATGCAATGATTAGTGTCATGACTAGGATTCTCAAGCAATTGAATATTGAAAACTAACATTGAAGCACTCCTTTATGTTTGTACACCTTTATCATATAAATTTAATTCTCCTTGTATGATATCATACCTCTCAATGATGTTATCAAATAATAACATTCTTCAATGACATCATGAACACCTTTCTTAAGAACTTTTGACGTCAATGTAAAACTTCAACAACAGGAAAAATGCTCAATAATGCATTGTTAAATTCTAGTTTAGTTAGAAATTTATTCCATTGAGTCCCTCAAAAATAACTTAAATTTTTTATGTCCCTATTTTATATAATATCTCTAGGAATATCAATCACGGTAAATTTTAGTGGCCCATATAGAAATTAACATGGGTTTTTTTGGCAAATCTCTAATTATGTGTTTTGAAAGTCTTGAAAAACTCAATAGATGGTGTTTAGGTGAGAATTTTAATAGACATGAAAATCATAATAGGGTGTAGAATCCAAATAGGCATTTGACCATAAAAAAAACCTATAGATAGATGATGCCTTATTTTTTAATTAATCACACCTCTTCACTATCAAAAAATAAAGTTGATGGAAACTAAAAGTAATTCTATTGAGAGAAAACTATGATAACATCTGGTAGCAATGTTTTCAAACAAAGATAATTTTTCTTTACTAAAATATGTACAAATAATAACAATGTTATCATTTGACATCAATACTGTCGATGGACAACAATGTTGTTAATTGTCAATAATGATATCAATTGACAAAAATGTTGCTAAATGATAAAAATGTTATCTCTCATCAACAACATTATAATTTGAAAATATTATTGTAGGATGATAGATATTATGTTAAATAATAGCATTGTTATCTTCTGATAGCCTTATCATCATTTGGTAGAATTATTTTTGATAGAAAACATTATTGCCATTTAGTAGCATTGATATCATTCGATAACATTGGTGTCACTTGGTAGCATGTTGTCATTCTACACCATCACCTTAGAATTCCTTCATCCCTTTCCTACTATTTAAAGTTTTCATTAAGATTATATGAGAGTAGGTCTGTTGACATATAAGTGCAAATATGTTTATATTTACTTTTGATAGTGTGGTGAACTATATTTATATGTATGTAATTTATTTTAAACTATAGGAAAGATGATCAAGAAAACTAACTTACACCCAAATAATTTAGGCAAATCCATGTTGTTCACCACCCCTTAAAATATCCAAATATCAATTTATAAAATGAAATTTTCATTAATTAATGAAGAATAACCACTAAAATCTACCCTAACACCATGCAATCTCACAATATCTTTGATAAAAAATTCTACTACTCTAGTGGCGTCATTAGTTTTCTTACCTGTAATAAAATTAACCATCTTTGAAACTAAGTCTACAAAAAAAATTAATTAGTAACTCTCTCTATGTTTGGAAACCCTAACACAATGTCCATACTAAAATTTGTCTAAGGTCCTATTGTAAATCATAATAGTATGAAAAGCCATGTATTTCATGCATTGTCTTTAGCCATTTAACATATTCTACATCTGAAATGTATATTTTGTCACATCTATCTTCATCTTCAAAAAAAATACTTTTCCTTCACCAAAGATACTATTTTACTCTTACCAATTTCTCCACCCAAAAAACCACTATGAAATTATCTTATAATAATGTTTCTTAAAGACCCAACATTCTAATACATAATTAGTTTCCCTTGATGAGGTACCTATCATGTATAATGTACTCGTCAAAAATAGTATTTATTCTGTCTATTAATGGATTGCAGCATTGATCACTTATCTTTACATAATCTAAATCAATATTAAATGACTTTTTTTTAACATCAAATGCAAATAATTCACTCATTGTAAAGTTAACAATGCCACACACCTTCTCAAAGCATCAACAACTTGATTTTTCTTTTCCTAATTTATGATTCAAAACAAAGGTATACCTCTACAATAAAGATAACCACTTTGCATACTTATTTTGAGTGTTCACATAATTCAAAGTCTCATGATTTTTAAATATGATAAACTCATGAGGCATGACGTAATACCTATAATATAACAATGCATGTACAATGACATAAAATTCAATAGCATAGGTAGAATACTTATATCTTATGTACTCATTCAATTTTTCATTAAAATATGATATTGTCCTTCCTTATTAACTCAATAGAACCCCAATTCACATATGTATAGCATCAAACTCCACCTCAAACATTTATTTAAAATATATTAATTATAAAATAGGTTTCTTTTTAATCTTCTTCTTTAATAATTGAAAGCTTTATGTTGCCTTTTTGTCCATACAAATTATTTTCCTCTCATGCAATTTTTTATTGGTGAAAAAACACCACTAAAATTTGTAATGAAATGTCTATAAAAATTTACTAAACTATGAAAAATGCTTACCTTTCTAATTCTAATTGCAATATTACATTAAATAATTGTCATTGCCTTTTATTTAGCCATTGCTACACCATCTACTGAAACTACAAACCACAAAAATACCAAATTATTTTGCATAAACACATGCTTCTTTAGATTTGCATAAAGATTTTCCTTTCATAGAAATTCTAATACAATTCTCAAATGCCCTAAGTTCTCTTATTTACTCTTAATGAATATCAAAATGTCATAAAATAAATCATTGTAAACATGCCAATATAATCTTGTATAATTTTGTTCATCACCCTCATAAATATGTTGGTTGAATTAGATAATCCAACTAACATGACCATCAACTAATATAATCCATCTGTGATCTTGAATGTTATGTTTCATTTATCTCCTTCAAGAATCTAGATTTGATAGTGTTTTATTTTAAGAATCACATCCAAATACATATCTTCCATGTCTCATATGTATTTGGAGTTAGTTATGTTACTATTGAACACAGACTCATGATGTTTGTAACTACACCATTTCTTAGGAATTCAATAACCTATTTATTTAATTATTCATGTTATATTTGACTCTTCTGATAAGTCACTTAATTGGGTAAATTTTATCCTATAATCAAATTAATATCACTTTTAATGTCTCTGTTTGGGATTAAACCATCTCATAGCTCATTAGGTGTAACATTTTCCTATTCTTTCAACACTTTTGCTTCTTCGACCAGTATTTTCCCCACTTCCATCTCTTATTTATTTGTTTTTAATGCTTAAAAAATATCATATTCAAGTCTCTAATAAATTATTTTGTGGAAACCATGATTTATACATGGCCTTATTATTTAAGAGGTAATAATACTACCTTTGTAACACATTTAGAGAAAGTATATGTACTCTTTGCTCTATCATTAATTCATTTTATGTCATATTCCTAGGGTCATTCCAATAATACATGGAATGCATCCATTGTCATAAAATTCCAATATATTTTATCTTTATAGGTTGTTATAGAAAACATGATTAAACACCTTTAATCTACTCTAAAATTATTACCTTTATTAAACTATCAAATTGGATAAGGATAAGGATGCTTTTCACATAGGGATCCTATTTTCTCTACCATTTCTTTACAAACCATATTTTCACAACTACCACCATCTATAATTAAGTTGTATATCTTACCTCTTTAATTACACTTTGTTCAAAAAATATTTATATGCAGCCATGAATAACCACATTTTTATTATGGAAATGTTCTTTCTTTATATCTATAATTATTTTCCTCATCATGAGATTTTATCTTATGTTTATTGCTGCACTTTTTGTATATTATTCTTATATTTTAGGCTCCATCAAATTTACCCTTGGTGATACTCTTGATTCCTTTCTTGTTCATGATAGTGTGAACACTCAAACACTTTGTGTACTTCTTATCCACATATTTGAAAAGCATAAGGCCTATGTGGATCATTCCATCCTCTATCTCTTCCATATCTTATACCTATCTAAAATTCTCTTCCTCTTCTTTGATACTTAAAATATTTTCTATTATCCAATTATTTTTATGTACCATAGGGTGATCCTCCTTTAGTGGAATTGAACAAACCTCATCCCCTTACTCAAGGTGATTTCCCTATTTATTTCCCTATTAATCTTCTAAATATTTATCTTTTTTACTTTTTTCTACCTTCATATATAATTGATTCTCATCCATGCAAAAGATTATATGTATTCTCAATTCATCTTGAACATAAAATTTCAAGACATGCGCATACCTTGCAGCCATCTATTTTTTTATTTCCCCAAGATCCACTCATATGGAAAAAATTTAAAACTCATTTGTATAATGTGATCCTTTTGCCTTAAATTTTGAAATATTATATATAAGGTTTGTTTATAATCTATAAGAATAAATTTCTCCCCTAACTTCTTCTTCACTTCACTCAAAGTGTTTATATTTCCTTTACTATTTATTTGTCTCTTTTTTTGTAGGTGACCCCGCCAAATAGTTGCATGGTCATTCAATTTCATACATTTAAACTTTACTTTCTTATCTTTTCCATTAAAAAACTTCTCCATGATATTTAATCAATTTATCAATTTCTCTAGTTGTAGACTATCTTCATACTCTAAAATTTTAACATTCATTCCTTTGTTCATTCTTCTAAAGACAAAATCATCCTTTCTTTTATTGATGGAATTTGTTATTGTTATTTGGAAATGAATATTTTGTATACACTACACAAGAATTATGAAATCTCAACATTTTGGATCCTTCTATGGAATGCATCATTAGAAGATAAATGTTTAATTTCCACAAAAAGATGTTATAATATAAATAAGATATTATCTGATGCTTGGCTCTCCATATTCCTACCCCATAAATTATCATTTTTTCATTAATTTTATTACGATTTTCCAAGAGTTACTTAAATTAAACCCATCACATTTATTCAAATTCTGAGGGATTTTTGATTTCAAGTGTTTCCCTTTGTGTTCCTTCCAGTGATCCACCTTTGCCAATGCATATGTGATGATTAAAATTAAAAGAGTGCTCTACCAATGTCAATTTCTCAATTTTTTCATGTAAAATGTCTCCACTATGTTCCTTTAGTCATATTTGTAATGATCTTCCCATCTCTATAATATATTTCTTACCACATGAACAAGGAATGGAGTAGACACCTCCATATAATTTTTTATCATGTGGATGTTTTGCTCTATCAAGGATATATCTTCGAGTTTCATGAGGGGTAAACATAAGCTTGACATCCATTTTTTTATAAAATTCTTACAATTTTATGCACAACACCTTGTATGTAAGGTAGTTTGAACATGTGATTTATTTGAGTATCCTTATTTCCTTTATTATTTTTTATTTTACCTTCTTGAGTAATGGCCCGTTTGAATGAATTTTGTATTTATCTATCCGCATATCCATTAGCAATGTATTTTTATTTTGATAAACATCTTATTAATGATATGTTTCTTCCACTTTTTCCTCTCACACTTGCCTTTGTCTTTGATTTATGACATTTTTGACAATTGTATTTAATTGTTTCACTTGCCTCTACATTTATTGCATGGTCTTGTTTATTTTTGTAATACTTCTTCATCTTTTCAACATATTTAATTCTATTATTAGATAATATATCTTTACAAAAACATAATTTCAAAACCTAATACAAATTCATGAATATATTATCTCTAAGAGTCAAACCTCTTATAATATCAGATGATGAAACCACAGACCTGGAAAGTAGAAAGCAAAAATATCAATATGCATGATACTCATAATTTCATGAATCCATAATATTTATTAATTCACCTTGAATGATTAAAAATATTGAAAAAAAATTATTTAAATAAACATCAATTCAAAATTGGAGTTGACATGCAAAATTTAAAAAATTAAAAAATAAATAAACTACATATACTTAACTGCTCTAGTTATACATAACAACTTTTTTCATAATAAATTTTGCATGACACTTTACTTATAAAAAAAAAAATTGTATTCAAACTTAATTTGGGTACATTAAATACTCATATTTATGTGTTAATTTAAAATAAATTTATTTCCATTAATCATGGCCAAAGAACATATTCCTACAACAGTTTTATCTTGTGTCAATCTAGATTTCAATAAAATAAGAAAATTTCATCACTCTCCTTTTGAATTATGACTATTTTATAAAATTAAAAAATAAATGTAATTGGATGGTATTCTCTTTTTTAATATAAATTATATTAAATGGTTTTTAAATAACAACAATAAATACTACTATTACAGTTATCATCATCATATTTCACTTTGTATTCTTCAAAATTATTTAAATATAATGAATTACATAAATTTTATTATTAAAAGTAATTTTAATTTTTTCATGTGTTAGTAAATATTATTAAAAATATGAAAATTATCATAAAAATATTTATTTGGTCAATAGTTAGACTAATAAGACCTAGGATTCCCTGATCCTTTCACTATGTTGTCTGAAGATCCTATTAGGGTTTCTAATTTTTTTGTCACTGATGGAAGGTAGGTCCTACAGGGTCACAAAAGTCATTTTCCAAATTAGGGGTAATTTGCCTATTTAGAATTTTATTTATAAAAGATATTTTTGTGGCTCTGTTATCCTAAATTCATGAAATGACAAGTCTCCAATAGTGGTGGCTGGTGTGATGGCTTCCATCTCTAACAAGTTTGGTGTTTTAGATTTGATTGTCCAAGGTTTATCCATGTGAGATAGGCATACTGAGTTCACATACTAATTGTTTCAGTTATTTTATATTTTGATTTGAGGTGGATGTGAATATTATCATAAAGGCTATAAACCTAACTATGTCTACACATTCAATTTATTTAAGGGATGAGACACTCATAGATGTGTTGGAAGTGAGGAATGGTTCAAGTCTAGGGATCTCATCTACAAGGTTTGATTATCTAAGGCCTAGCCTCCTTGTGCTTCACAAGTGGATTTCTAATTTTTAGTGGCCTTTGATGAAATAAATTGTTGAGATTTATCTTCATGTTAGGATTTTTCATCATGGTATTCAACCTAATTAAAGACAAGAATAATATTGTCCTAGACATGGTTTAGAAATAGAATCAAGCCCCTGTCATTATGAATCCTTAGTCTCCTTCCTTTAATTATCTCTTTGAATCCCTCAACCCCAAGATTATTTGGTTCTATTTGTAGAGTCTTCCTCTTAAATTTTTATCATATTCTTGATTTAAAAATATTGATAATGCATTGGGGAAAGTAATAACAAATGATGTAGTAACCTTAGATAATGCTCATACTACTTTGGCTTAGATACTTGTTTCCAAGGATATCTCCCAAGATCTTCCATCTACCATTGATCTAAAAATCATGGATCCTTATTGGAATCAAACACTAAACTACAAGGGCTTACGTTTCTGATGTCAAATGTGTTTTTCAATAGGACATGTAGTTTAAGTGTGTAAAGGTGGATTCCTTATAGTGGAAATAAGCTATTCATACTCATCTCTTAGTTGAAAGTGTTAATGTCCTAGATCCACTTGTGAGAAGGAAGTATAACCCCCCCATTTATTGATCACATGGCTCCCATGCCTAATAAGAATATTCTCCCCCATGTGGAAATTTCAAAATATACTATAGTAAATATTTCATAATCTACTAGTTCTTATATGGGTGCACAAGTAGGCTTGTCTACCCCTTTCGACCATGACCAAGTGGACTCATGTAAGAGAGTGGGTTGGATAGTTGATATAAATAAGAAAAATGATGAATCTGTGAGGCCATTGGTTTACCATCCTTGATGTGTCATTATCATAGTGACATTGGTAAGGGTTTTTATAGGGGTTAAACCGATAGGCACTAAGGGAACCAGATAATATTTTTTGGTTTCTTAGTCCTAAGATCTTGGTAGTTGGGTCATTGAGTTTTAGGTATTAAGGTGGTGGTTTATGGTTAGATGATGTTTTGGTGAGTTTTTGGGTTGACAATTATTTTATTTGTTGGTGGGCCTTTGGTGACCTATTTCTTCATTTTATTGGCATACTATAGTTTTAATTTATGTGTTCAAGGATATTAAGTTTTTGTGGTCTTTTTCTAACCTTAATGTCCCTCAATAAAAGGGTGAGGGTCCCATCAACCCTCTTTACTGAGCCAAAAAAGACTTATATTGAATGTTTTTGGTATACAATATCTATATTATAAATATTTTAAATAATAAACTTTATTCTATTTTAACATTTTATTGTTATCTTTATCATTATTATTTTTTTGAAATGTTTTTCATATAAAAAATAATCAAAACTATACTTTTTCAAAAAAATCATCTTCTACATAAAGTAAAAAAGATAATAATAGGAATAATATAGTTTTTTACTTGATAATAAATCCATAGAGTGTTTGAAAATAAATAATAGACACCTTAAAATTTATATCCTTGTGTAATAATTCTAACCTATATAATGTAATAAATCCACTAGGTTTGACATAGGAAAACATGATACCTTTTTAAAAATTTAATCAACATAATCTTTTATTAGACTTCACCATGAGAATCCAATTAATGATCTAGATATAACACTCTAAGTATGTTAACTATAAATAAGAAATGGTATCTAATAGTCACTTATCACTATCAACATATGAAATATATCAAAACTAATTATGGAAAGTAATTATAAATGTCTAGCCATGGTTAATACAATTAAAACCACTATTGTCCAAGTACAGATATGTAAATAATTACATCTCATCAAGGATAGTATATCAGTAATAATAAATATAATATAATGTATAATATACAAGATATAAAACTCTATTGAGCATCAGTTCCTAAATTCTAGTATCTCTGGAAATCTCAAATGTTGTCTCCAATGAAGCACTATTGTGGGGAAGGAGAGAATTATCCAAGCACTTTTACAAACCAACCATAGATGATCGATTCCATGCATAATTACCCATCATGTAATTTCCATCCCTTCATAAATGAGTAGATAATGATCATGCATAGTACTCGTGGGTTATATGATTTATTAAAAAACATGTGGATTACGATAAAAAAACTCATTATAAAAAGATATCACACAAACATGTAAGTCATAAACATGAAATGAGAATATATCACTAACATTACTTAGTCCAATTTTTTCAATAGTTATTGATCTCTATGATCAGTCAATTTCATACACACCACTTGATCAAATTACCTTGATCTAACATTGTGATGCTAGTAAGTTAGTGAAGTTAATCTTACTACTTACTCAATACCAACAATGCAAGAATTGGTTATCATATATATATATATATATATATATATATATATATATATATATATATATATATATATATATATATATATATATATATATATATATATATATATATATTACTTCCTACTATCCATGATAAAATATTCTAAGCACATTAATAATCAAATGCATACATTTAGTCCATCAAATGTGTGAATGAATCTTTAGAATATAATTTATTACATAAATAATAAGTGAATATGTGTAGATTACATCAAATGGATATATATAAGGCTGCATATTCCAATTTATATAACCAGACACAATATAATACTTCTTACTAGCTATCATAAAACATGCTAAATGCATACATTTAATTTATCAAACTTATGAATGAATCTACACATAACAATTACATTTTACACCACTGGGATATAACATACATTTAGATTGTAGTTTTCAAATACAATACACTCTATGACATCCCATTATATCATAGTTCATTGTTTATGAGCACAACAACTCAATTATGAATAATTAGTCTTATAATTCAAGAATCAAATGTCCCATAATCCTAAATAATAAGAAAGCAAGTACAATTTAAACCAATATTGAATATATTATGTTTAAAATATATTCTACTATAACTAATAGACACAGATCTCAATGCACTAGTATAAGCTCTACATGTCTAAACACTTTGTACATTTTAATTTACTCATAATATGTACTACTCACTAGTTTTCATTACTATATATATATATATATATATATATATATATATATAAGCAGTCAGTCATAATATTTTCAATGAATTAGATTACTCATAACCAATTTATACCTAATATTAACATAATTCAAACAATTTATTATGTTTCTAAGAGACTCTATTCATTTGGATATAGTTTGTCCATGGGACTCCAATGACAGTCCATTAAATATAAATGTAACCATATCATGAAATACACCTATATATGTGATATATTTATATGAATACTTAAATTCATATATAGATAATATTTATATGAATACTTAAATCCATGTGTAGATATATTTCCTTTACATACAACCTTGTACATATTAACTATATTTGTACAAGTAATCAATAATATACAAATACTACAAATGTCAATAGTCACCTAAAATTCTAATCAATGAATTTATATGATTTCAATAACCAATCACAACAAAAGGTCATAGTTCTCATGAAACACATAATCTTCAATTTTAACATTTTTTATAATTTTTAGGAGGTTGTATGCATGCATAAATAGGGTTGTGCTATTCAAAATTCAATGACTTAGTTTTGAATCATAAATAGAAGATAGATTAAAAAGAGACTTATCCTTCTGATGATTCAAATATCATCAATGTGGTAAGTTGGGAATCAAATTCATGAATTAATATATATCCTTATAAACATTATATATTCGGTCATTAAATTACACACATGAATGAATTACACCAAGTTAATTATGTATTCAATATTTTGGTATTTGATGATAATTTTCAATGTTAGGGTTAACTATGGATATTTTGTATGTCATATATTCATTAGCCAATATAATTAAATTACTCATGTTCCAAGAATTATTTATCAAGTGATTGGTACTTTTTAATCAATGTGGAGTGTCTTGGATCTTCATGAACCCCATCCATTTTACTCCTACTAAGTGCATCCCTTCATTCATATACTTTACTATGAATGGATAAATTTAAAAGGAAAGAGATATCATGTAGAAACCTACATAAGACATAACACCAAGTTCCCAAAAGTCCAATTATTGTTTTTACTTGCAATAAAATGTATCGATTAAAATGTCTATCATTAATTGACTTGAAAATAATAGTATCCCTAACAAGCATGATAACCTCTTAATCAACTTTATTCTTTGTATCTAACACTAATGTGACTATTTTAAATGACCCACCTCAAAGCACTTCCACCTTTTTGGTATTGTGTATAACATGGGGTGCCCTTTGAGCATTGATAAGATGCCAAGACCTTGACCATATTACTAATTTTTCCCATGTAGTTTTTATAATCTTTCTCTTGTCTTTTTATGAGGGGTTTTTAATTTCTCTTCTCTTTTTTGCATCTTGTGACAAAGGGTTTTGGGTTCCATGGTTTGTATACATTTTATCATTAACATTACGATTGACAAGGGGATTGCATCTTCTTCTCTTATGCATACTAAGTATTTATAGTAAGATAAGCAAATGGGAAGCTAGAGAACAATACATAATAGCCTTGGAAAACTATATTAAAACTCAAGGTTTAAACTTAATCAAGGACTACATATTTAATAATACCAGTGGAAATAAATCATTTTTTCATGTATTTACATGATAAAGTATCATTCGGTGTGGACCTTCCTCCTGTTAAACTTACAACCTAAGTGGTCAGCAATTTATTTCAAGAATATTGCTTATGTTCAAGTATACTTCTAAAGGAATATAACTATCTATTGTTTCATCTATAAGATCTAAAGGAATATAGATCACCACAAATATTTTTATAACTCCATCTATAAATTGATGTTGCAGATGACTATAGATCATTGCTTTCCAATTTTTTTAACATAAAAAATAAAGTATACTTCTAACTCACCATTTATAGATCATTATAATAATAGTAAATTATCTATGTAGATCATCAGTTATAGATCAATGTATACTTATAATTTTCTTCATTCCAAATCTAATCTAATAAAAATATCACTAATATTATAAGCCAAGTCATTATGACCAATTCAATATGTAGTCTAAATTTTCAATAATACATTACTTAACATAACGTTTTCTAATTGTATTATTATATTGCAGTTAGAATAATTCATTGTTTATGCAAGCTCATAACTTAGATCCATATATAAATAATATGGTATCCTAGTTTTCAAATAGTTATACACAAGCTGAATTTAAATATGATGTTTTTACACTATTTTGTATTACAAATATTTCCCACTACACCTCACTCCTTAGCTATTAATTTATACATAAATTGATAGGTATACCAATAAAAATTCTATTATTAGATCACTATATAATGTAATATTATATAACTAGTATTCATCTAAATTATATAAATAAAAATTGCTATGTATATTTAGCAAGATTGCCAAGCATTGCAGATAGAATATTTATTTCACATAGAATTATTGCCATTTTTTATGCATAAATTTAATAACTTCACCTACCTGGAAATGTGTCCTATATTGCAACAACATGATATAGATAATTTCAATTGTATAAATTTCTTTTTCCTCCATGCACTATTATCTTCCTCTATATTTTATCTCCTTTCTCCTCCTTTTTTCTCTTCTGTGTCTCCCCTTCTAAATGCACACCCTTCCCTTTTACTTTTCTTCTTTTTCACAAATGTGGCACTGCTTTTTATTAATATTTTCTTTTGTTTTATTTTTTATTTATTCTTTATTTTATTTTATTTTTATTTTATTCCCTTTTTTTAAAGCTTACTCTTTTTATAAATCTCACCGCTTTATTCTAATTTATTTTATTTCCCAATTATAATTTAATATAATTATTTTATTTATTTTATCTAAATGGTCACTAAACTAATTATATTTTATAATTATAATATTTTATTTTATGTTATCAAAGTGGTAAATTACACACTACTATTCCAATCCTACTTTATAAAAACACAATTATTATGTCTCATAGCGTATCTATGTCCTTTTTCCAACTATTAAGTAAAAAATTGATATTCCCAATATCATAAAGATAACTGGATAATTTACTAAGACAAGTTTATTAGCCTACATATAGTAGTGCCAACACAATTCATGAAATTTTACATTTTTGAAAAAATTAACAATCATGAATATAATGACATGTCATAATGCACAGTAATATTTACAATGTAAACAGATGAGATTATATCATCGAAACATAAATCTAAACACACACACACACACACACACGTAATTATCCAAGTGTAAATAACATAATAAATGTACTAATGCTAACCATTCAAGTAATGTATTTAGCCTATACTATATAATATGTTGTGTGTAGGGTTCTATCTATTTCTTTATTGTTCACCAAAATCTTCATATATGCCACTCTTTCTGATGATGCTTTCCATCCATCATACTGTGAGGGGTGAGTCTCTCCTATGTCCAACTCACGATAAGCACGTAGTTAGTCTATTACATCATGACATATATATAAAATACTATTGAAATAATAAAAAAACATGATCATAATGTAAGAATATTTACTACAACTAACTCATAGCAATAAAATCATGAAACTAAAGCAATATTCAATTGTCTCATAGCAACATATAACTCATAGCTTAGCCAATGATTACCAAATTAAATTAGTAATTATAAATATCCACATATAATCATGTAAATTTGATTAATGAGGAAATTCGGATGTAACATCTTTCCCCTTAAAGCCAGTCATCATATTGGATTACACTTATTTAAACATAAGTTATGAATTAAAAACATTCTTCAGTAGAAAAATTTAAAAAATATCAAATATCAATTTAAGCAAATAAGTGTGGAAATCACCTTTAAAACTCATCATGGTTCTCCTAAATAGTATATCTGTACAGTATGTGTCCTATAAGACCCTACACCATGACACCTCTTTATTATGCAAATTAAGTTTGCAAGTGTCAATTACTTTGATTGGTTCTACCATGACCACCCTGGGGTCCATAACTGATAAAGAATTCCAATCCAATACACGTAAAAAATCACATATACACTTTTAAGATAAGTAATATGGAATACATTTATGAAATGGAGTTAGAGTTGGTGGTAATGCATGATTATATGCTACAAGATTGACCACTCCTAACACCTTGAAGGTTACCACCTATATTTATTATAATTTTTTTATCTTCTCAAATTTAATATTTAACCATAAGAACATACAATCATCACAAAATCCAAAAACAATGGCCAAGAGAGTTCCACAAAGCCTTCCAACCCCTATGCACACTTCTCTAACCTAGAGAGGGTTTTTCTCATTCTTGAGAAAAGTGTTTAGATAACTTGGTAAGAATGATGTGTATAAGTCAATACCATCTCTAATCCATGTAGCTTTTGACTAGTATGAGGATGGATAGTAAATGGAAATAATATATTTATAATGGTTACAAAATTAAGGAATAAATGTTTCTTTATATATATATAAACATATGAATGAATTTATCAAGTCTTGTTTACCAAATCCTTAATTCAACAAGGTCTCCTTTTTAGATCCAAACCTAGTAATTATCGAGTCAATATTAGACTAAGTATGATCCAATCCATCTCTTAGTAATCAAGTTCCTAATTAACAATGTGTCCCCTTAGTTTCCCATGACCTAATGATCTCCAAAATGTGCACAAGGTTCAATGAATCACAAATATATAGTAACAAATCTTAGAGTTAAATGTATATGCTAAATACAACACAAGAAAAACCATACAATCATTCTATAATTATATTAATTTACCATTAATAAAACATACCTAGTATCATATTTTACAACTTAACCTATTATTTTATATTCATAGTCAAGTGGAGGTAATGTTAAATTTATCATAACATACAAAGGCTAAGGATTATAGTGTCCTTATAACCTTATAAAGGGAATAAGTGATTCAATGTCTCATTTCTTAATTGGATAGTTACATAACAAGTTATAAGCTTATCTCATCCCTTTAGACTAACAATATGTTATGCACCTCTGATCCATATTCGCTCTAGTCGAAAGGTACATAAATGTCTCATCAACATTTCCCATGAACTCAAGGGGATATTATCAAAACAACAGTTTATAAACAAATTTAAGATAAAGGGAACACCAATTCAACATCATGAAAATTTGAATCATCTCAGTGGGCTTATAATGATGTCAAATAAGGGTGAAAAATAAAAACTCACCTCTATGCTAACTATGTGAGATGACACATCTTCCCAATCCACATAAACATATGGGATACCATTCCATGAGTAATAGTCCTAACACATAAGAATCCCCAAAAAGATAAATACACTTTACTACAAGGATAATTCTAACTGCATTAGGTGGTTCCAATCCATAAATAATCTTTTATTATTTCCCCTAATAAGACCCAAAACTCTATCTAAAATGCACATATTTTTAAGTGGGAATCATCCCATGGTTTATGAACACTCACTATACTAAACATAAATGGTGGAGGTGAATTGATTTCTAATTAAATATGTAATCATACTCGAGTTGTTCAATCTAAGTGATCAAAACTATGTTAGGAATCTCTTATTCATGACTCATGAACTATATTATAGACTCACCTACCCAAACATCATATATAACCATCACCATCAATACACTTGATAAACCATCCCTTTACAACTCTAAGAGGGTATGATTCATCAAAAAGGAACACACTTAATGTACCACATAATATTTCATAGAATCAATGATTACCTATAATAGTCATCAAATCATACATGAGGATTTACTAAATCTCACAACTTTAGTCATGGTGTAGTATGGTTCTGCACTGAGGCACTACAAAGGGACTATTTTAGATAATTTGGACTTATCTATAATCTAACTGAAAAACAAATATCAATAATACACCTACATTATTCAAAATTTTATAATTGTAAATTCTCTCCAATATAATAAATTGGAAATAGATGCAAATTATTACCATACTCTCCATGTGCAACTTGTGTAGAACCCAAAAATCATTCATTTTCATAGATTATCACCCATCCAATTTAGAGACATAAGTCCAGATTATCTAAAATAGTCTTGACAAGTACAAAATATACTTCACTTAACTAGTATAATAGTACCTGTACTCTCACATCCTAAGGGTTTTATTTCTCATATTAATTCTCTTTATTTTCATTTTGGTTTTCTTCCTCTTTATGGCCAAGAAATTCTTGTTCTAGGGCTGAAATTCAATCTCTAGTTTCATTCACGGCTGTGTGGATCTGATCTAACTCTTTTTTTCTTGTTCCATGTAAAATAGATTAAGATCATATGGAGGGTTAATGTCATTGACATTTCAAATATCCTCTCCAAAAATTATATCTTTCACCATTATATTTTATATTAAAATAAGGATATGAAAATGAACTCAAAAGGTCCTAAAGTTTGAGACATAACTCTAATACCATATGTAACAACTCCACTAGGTTTGACATATAAAAATGTCATAATTTTTTTAATATAATCAAAATACTCTTTTATTATATTTCACCACAAGAATCTAATTCATGAACCATATTTAACACTCTAAGTATGTAAAATATAAATAAGCATGTGACATCTAATAGTCATCGATCACTATCAACATATGAAGCACATCAAAACCAATTATGGAAAGTAATACCAAATGTCCATCCATGGATAATATAATGATACACCCACTACTACTGAAGTACAGATAAGTAAATAATTACATATCATCAAGGATAATATCTTAATAATAATAATAAGTAAAATACAATATACAAGATAAAAGATACAAAGCTACAGGGAGAATGAATTTCCAAACTCTAATATCTATGATAATCTCAAGTGTCATCCCTAATGAAGTACTATTGTAGGTATGGATAGCATCATTGAAGTGATTTTTCACACTAACCATAGACCATCAATCCCATGCATAATTCTCCATGAGAGAATGATCCTCCCTTCATAGAGTAGATAGTGATGTTGTGGGAATTCAAGGAGACAAGTTAATACATTTGTGTTGTATGATTTGTTAAAAAATATTTGGTATACCATAAAGAAACTTGTTCTAACAAGATATCGCATAAAAATGTAAATCATACACATGAAATGAAAATGTCTCACTAACATTAAATAACTTGAGTTTTTCAATAGCTATTGATCTCTAGGATTAGTCAATTTCATACACACCACTTGATCAAATTACCTTCATCTAGTATTGTGGTGCTAGTAAGCTAGTGAAGTCCATCTCACTACTTAGTCAATACCAATAATGTGATATTTAATTAACATATATATAATAAACAATTTTTTATAGATTACTTCCTACTAGTAATAACAAAATATGGAAAGCACATAAATAATCAAATCCATACATTTATTCCATCAAATGTATGAATGAATCTCCACAATATCATTTATTATATAAATAATAAGCAAACAAGTGTAGATTATGCCAACCAGGTATAATATATATATTAGACTGTATATTCTAATTTTTATAATTAGACAAAATATAGTACGTCCTAATAGCTATCATAAAACATGCTAAAAACATACATTTTATCTGTCAAACATATTAATGAATCTACACATAACAATTATAGTTTGTACCACTCAGGTATAACACACATTGAGACTATAGTTTTGAAACATAATACACTCTATGATATCCCATAATATCATAGTTCATTATTGATGATCACAACTACTCAATTACGAACAATCACTCTTAAATTTAAGAATCAAATTTCCCATAATGCTAAATAATAAGCAAACAAGTACATTTTATAAAAATGAGGCATATCCTATGTTTAAAATCCATACTAATATAACTTATAGGCACACATATCGATACACTAATATATATTGTACATATCTAAACACTTTTACATTTTAATTTACTCCTAATATGTAACACTTACCATTTTTTATTAGTGTGTGTGCACGTGCGTGTGTGTGTGTGTACAGTAAATCATGATGTTTTCAAAGAATAAGATAACTCATAACCAATTTATACCTCATATGAACACAAATCAAAAAAATTAATATGTTTTTAAGAGGCAATATTCTTTTGGATATAGTTTCATGTCTATCAAACTCCTATATTATTTCAAGAACTAGTCATCAAAAAGAAAGTCATAGTTGGTATGAAACAAATAATCTTCAATTTAAATGTTTATTATAGTTTTTATGAGGTTGTATGCATGCATAAATATGGTTAAACTATTCAAAATTCTATGACTTAATTTTGAATCATCAATAGAACCTACATTGCAAAGAGCCTTATCCTTGTGATGATTCAAAGATCATTGACATGGAAATTTGGGAATTAAATTCATGAACTAATAAATATCCTCATAAAAATTATATTTTTAGTATTTAAATTACACACATGAACCAATTACAGCATGCTAATTCTATAATTAATATTTTGAGATTTAATGGCAATTTTCAATGTTAGAGTTAGCTATGGGTATTTTGTATGTCATATATTCATCAGCCAATAGAATTACATTACTCATATTTCAATAATTATTTTTCAAGTTCTTGGAAATTTTTAATTAATGTGAAGAGTCTGATGTCTTCATGAACCCCATCCATTTCCTCCTACTAAGTGTATCCCTTCATTCGTATATTTTACTATGAATGGATAAATTCATAAGGAAATAGATATCATGTGGAAACCTACATAAGACATAACACCAATTTCCTAAAAGTATAATTATTATTTTTATTTGTAATAAAATGTACCAATTAAAATGTGTCTCATTAATTGACTTGTAAACGACAGTATCCTTGACAAGCATGCTAACCTCCATATCGGTTTTATTCTATACAGCTAACACTACCATGGCTATTGCAAATGACCAACCTCCAAGCATTGACACCTTGTTTGTATTGTGTAGAACATGGGGTGCCCTTAAATCATTGAGAAGATTCCAAAACCTCAACCATATTACTAATTTTTCCAATGTAGTTTTTACAGTCATTATCTGCTCCTTCTCTGAAAGGTTTTTAATTTCTCTACTCTTTTTTACATCATATGACAAAGGTTTTTGGGTTCTCCTAGTGGTATATATTTTAGTATTAACATTATGACTAAAAAATGGATTGTGTCTTCTTCTCATGTACTTGTTGTGTATTTATAGTAAAATAAGTGAATGGGAAGATAGAGAACAATACAAAACAACCATGGAAAACTATAATAAAACTAGTGGTTTAAACTTAATCAAGGATTGGATATTTAATGATATGAGTGGAAAGAAATCATTTATTGACTATATTTAAATCATAAAATCTCATACAGTGTATACCTTCCTCCTGTTATACTCACAACCTAAGTGGGAAAAAAAATATTTTAAGAATATTGCTTATGTTCAAGTATGCTTCTAAAGGAATATAACTATCCATTATTTTAGCTATAAGTTCTAAATGAATATAGATCACCAAAATATCTATATAACTCCATACATAGTTTGTTGTTGCAGATGACTATAGATCATTGTTTTCCTAAAAAAATTTAACATAATAACTAAAGTATACTTCTAATTCACCATTTACAGATCAGCATAATAATAGGAAATTATCTATAGAGATCACCATTATAGATCATTGTATACTTCTAATTTGATTTATACTAGACATAATCCAAGGAACATATCACTAATATTATAAGCTAGGTTATTATGACCAATTTAATGTCTAGTCTAAATTTTCAATAATATATTGCTTAACATAATGTTTTCTAA
The DNA here is from genome assembly GCA_037957365.1 of Torreya grandis. Taxonomy (NCBI): domain Eukaryota; kingdom Viridiplantae; phylum Streptophyta; class Pinopsida; order Cupressales; family Taxaceae; genus Torreya; species Torreya grandis. Next base: position 101,588 of record JARHVA010002355.1, read on the forward strand.
TTGTACATTATATTGTGGTTAGAAAAATTCATTGTTTATGTAAGTTGCTAATTTAAATCCATATATATAGAATCTTGTATCTTATTTTTCAGATGATTATACATAAGATGATTTTACATATGACACTTTTAAACTATTCTATATTAAAATGATTTCCCACTACGCGGTGTTGCTTAGGTATTCATTTGTACACAAATTCCCATGTATACCAATCATAATTCCCATTATTAGATCATCATATAATTTAATATTATATAACCAGTATTCAACTAAATTAAATCACTGTGTATATTTATCAAGTTATCTAAGAATTGTGGCTAGAATATTTATTTCACATAGAATTTTTGCCAATTTCTATACATAAATTTAATACCTCCACCTACTTGTTAATTTGTCTTATACTATATCATCATGATCCAGACAATTTTATTTGTCTGATTTCACTTCTCCTCCATGTGTTGCTATCTTCATATCATCTTCCTCTCCTTTCTCCTCTTTTATTATTTTTTGTGTCTCCCATTCTAAATGATCCCCCCTCCCTTTTAACTTTGGTTCCTTTTCAAGAGTGTAGCACTACATTCTATTTTTTCAAATATTTTCTTTTGTTTTCTTTTTTATTTTGTATTTTTTTTTTAAATTTCTTTTTCTAAGCTTAATCTTTTTCTAAATCTCATCACTTTATTATAATATGTTCTATATCCCAATTATAAATCAATATAATAATTTAATTTATATTATCTAAACGGTGACCATACTAATTATATTTCCTAATTATAATATTTTATTTTATGTTATTAAAGTTATAAATTACACACTACTATTCTAATTATACTTTATAAAAATGTAATTGTTATGTCTCATGGGTTTTTTATGTCCTTTTTCTAATTGTTAAGTCAAACACTAATATTCTTGATATCATAAAGATAACTGACTATTATTACTAAGACAATCTAGTTAGCCTTTATACAGAAGTGCCAACATAATTCATGAAATTTTAAATTTTTAAAAACATTAAAAATCATGAATACAATGACATGTCATAATTCACAATAATATTTACAACACAAAAAAATGATATTATATCATCTAAACTAACACACATACATATGTAATTATCCAAGTGTAGATAACATAAGAAATGTATGAATGCTAACCATTCAATCAATTCACTTAACATATATTATCTAATGTGGTATGTATAGGGTTCTATTTTTTCCTCTCTCATCCCCCAATATCTCCATCTATATCACTCTCTTCGATGGTGCTCTTCCTGAATCAAGATCTAAGGGATGAATCTTTGCTACATCCAACTCATGACAAGTAGGTAGTTAGTCCACAACATCATGACATGTATATAAAATACTACTAAAATAACAAATCAACATGATCATAATGTAATAATATGCACTAAAACTAACTCATAGCAGTGAAATCATGAAACCAAAAAAAATTCAATTATCCCATAATAACATATACATCATAGCTTAGATAATGATAAACAAATCAAATTGATAACTATAAATATCCATGGATAATAATGTAAGTTTACTTAATGATAAAATTAGGATGTAATATATAACATAAATTTAGCCTGTATAACATAAATTTTGTGTTTCACCCTTAGATAAGGCAAAATGAATGAGCATGGTGATATCATTTTATGAGTGAATGGTGTAAATAATTTTGTTTTTAATTATAATGAACATAAATATGTTCATTAATGGGAATTTTATGAATGACATTTTATTTACAATCAAACAATAAGAATAAACATTCCTAGAAGCTATGAAGTGTCTTAATATTTTTAGTTTGTCATGCGAGTTCAATATGCAACAAATTAAGAATCAGATATGACCAAATGTATTATCCAATTTAATTAAAAATACATTATGTATGGAAAACAATTCAAATTTCTTGGCATTACTTTTGCCTTTTAAAAGTATCTAATAAAGTTGTGGTTGTATGTCATCCATAAATGGAGAATACGGTTGAATATTGTATTACCAATACATTATACTCAATAGGTAAATTCTAAATTTCCACTAGGATTCTAGATGCCACCCATATGCATTATTCCTCTTTTTTAGCTCTCTTACAAGCATCTTCTAATAGTTTATCTAAAATTCTCAAGGAATTTTGTTGTTCTAATTCTAAACATGCCAAGGGATTCCATTGTGTGGTCTGGGATATTCGATGCCTTCTTTAGGATAAAGGAGGTATGGGAATTATTGAACTTCAAAGACAAAGTCTAGCCTTATGTGCCAAATGGGTAGTCTATGTCATTGAGGGCAATGAGTCCTATAAAAATCCATCTAAGGAATTATATCTCCTTTGGGGTGCCCTATGGTAAAACCAATTGGAAGAATATGGGTTTTCACTCCCTTCTCATCATTATGTCTCTTATAAAAATTGAAGGATTTTTTGTTGCCAAAATTATATAGAAATATTTAAGAGAAGCTAGACATGAAATGTCTTGGGAATGGTTGTTTTACAAGTTTATCTTTCAATGATCATTGCATCTAGTGATCTCCTATAATAACATTCACTAAATTTTTTGGTTCGATTATTGGTAATTAAAGCCCTCACACTCTTTCAAAAAGGTATTCCTATGATTCAAGATTTGGTTTTGCTAGGGATTGGATTCCTTGGTCAAATTTAAAATTTATATTTCAATTTATACTATCTACATTCAAGAGATTATTCATGATGTTATGTTTCACAAGCTAGGCTTGCAACCATCTAACACATGGTGGAAATATCGGTGATATAATTGTGACACCCATTTTTAAAATTATTCTTTAGGCCTTTTGTATCAAGTCATGGACCCCTTTTCGCCTACTCTTTATAAGAAGAAATAGATGTTGGGGAATTAGATCCTCCCCTTCAGCTTGAAATACTAGACATGAAGTAATTTGGAATGTCAGGATGGAACTTAAGCTAGCCCACTTCATATGGTGCCTAGTCAATCAAGGTCTTCTACTTGGGGAATTCCTCTCTCACATGATCATTGATCCATATAAGTTTCCTACCCATAAATAGTATGAGCCTTTCAATTACCTTTTTTTCTTGCCCACAAGCCCATTATTATTGGAAGTGAATCCATAGCCTATTCTATCCTTATTTAAATTTATACTATCTCCACTCAAGAGATTATTCCTGATGTTATGTTTCACAAGCTAGGCTTGCAACTATCCCACACATGGTGGAAATATCAGTGATGGAATTACGACACCCATTTTCAAAAGCATTCTCTGGGCCTTCGGTATCAAGTCATGGAACCCTTCTCCCCTACTCTTTATAAGTGAGAAATATATGTTTGGGAATTAAATCCCCCCCTTCAACTTGAAATAGTAGACATGAAGTAATTTGGAATGTTAGGATTGAACTTAATCTAGCCCACTTCATATGGTTCCTAGTCTATCAAGGTCTCCTACCTGGGGAATGACTCTCTCACATGAGCATTGATCCACATAAGTGTCCTACCCATCAATGATTTGAACCTTTAAAGCACTTGTTTTTGTTTTTCCCACAAACCTAATATTCTTAGAGGTGGATCCATAACCTATTCTATCCTTACCATCCCGAACCTTTTTCCTTGTAGCTTGCTCTTTTGTGGAACATACCCAACCAGGCAATGTTTTTTAATTTTATATGGATTTTTTTCACATCCATCATTATTTTACACTAATGAAAGGATATAAATAATGTTATATTTAACAATGATAAAATATATTTTCATTTTTCTATCAATGATAAAGTTTATGTTATTTCATCAACCTATATGCATATTCAATCCCGAATGAACAAGGTAGTAATGGAAGTCTCCCACCTCAAGGAGATGCTATAACACTCAAGGCATTATCCTTGCACTATGATTCAAGTGTTACCCAGTAAACCACCCTAGGTTCCACCTCCTCGACTCCTAAGAGGAAAATAATTTGGTTACATAATTGTGGTAACTTCTCCCCTTGTTTTCATGTAGGGGTGGGACTTGTCATTGCCATATACTAAAACTCACACAAGTCCATATTATTTAAGTATAATAGCATTTTTAATTAGGCATAAACTATTGATGGTTAGATTATGATACAAATTTGGATACCCATGATGGCTCTGTGGCACTAGATCCTCCTACCATAGAGCCTTCCACATGGGTGACTCTTCCACTGAAGGATTATATTTTGCCTCTTCCTTCAAGTGTCATATCTTGTGCTTAATTTATGTGATGTAGTTTTTTTAGTGACGCATGTTGACTAGCTTTGTTTTTTGTTTCCTTATTTTGATCATATTGAGATGGGTTTCTTCTTCTAGCAAAAATTTTGAGTTGTGAATACCAATTGGCTAATAGGCTTTGTATCCTTCATGTATTATTATTAATTTTTATATAATATATAATATTTTGAAGCATTCTAATAATATAAATACATTTTTTTATCACATTTATATTTTTTGAATTAAGATAAGCAATTGGTTTGTAAAATATTCACACATTTTATTCAATATATAAAAGGTATATATTCCAATTTATAGGACATCACTTTAGTATCATGTTCTGAAGTATTTTAGAATATTTTTCTATGGTACGCAGGTCATGTATTTGGTGTTCATACAAAGTTTCCTTAAATTATATTTAAATTACTTAATTTAAATTAAATAGTATTAATTTTATTGTTAATTATATTTTAATTTATATGTAAAAGTAGGTGATAGATTAATTTTCTATCAAATTTAATTAAATTATATTAAAAATTATTAGTTTTATGGTGAATTATATTTTAATTTATGCATACAAATATGCGCTAGTGAAGTATTTATATTAGGTTTTGTAACGCTACACTTTATTTATTTATTTAAATCAATATTTTTTAATAGATTATATATGGGTTTTTTAATATCAAATTCATTAATGTTTTTATAAAATTATCATATAGTTAATTATCATAAAATAATGGAGAAGTTGTGATTAGAAAATATCATAACTCCTCCATTACTTAATGTCAATTCAATACACTATGATTTCTAAACTAGTAATAATAGATAAATTATAAAATTATAAAAAGAATTATTAAATTTTTTGTTTTTCGTAATATCATATTCCTATTTTGGTTGGATCAAGAACCAACCTGGACATGGATGGATGTCTAGGTTTCTAGAGTCAAATAAAGAGAGAGAAACTTTAAAGGGTCCCCAACAGGGCCTAAAACTAGCAAAGCCCAACTATGAATTGGGTGAGAGAACCATGCAGACCACAAAGGTGTTAAATGGGGCCCCAAACAAATCTCTAGAGAATGGAATTGTAAAACAAAGCAAATTGTTTCCATATTGCAAAGCAATGGCTAGCATAATAGAATCAAAAACACCATGGCAAACTTCTCAACCTCCATATTAATTTCGTCATGATCCAATAAACATTGATAACCTAAATAAACCTCCCTCCTTTATGCCCATAAATTCCATCAAAACCCCTCAATAATGTAAATCATAGGTCACACATATAAATGACAGAGAAGTTAGTCCCAAAGAATAAAGTATGATTGTAGCCATGAAAATAACTTCCCATGAAAGATCCAAACACAAACTAAGATTTTGAAGTAGATTTGATACCTATCTTATAAAATATAGTTGAATCACCTGAGTGAGCCACACTTCAAAGAGAAATACACATAGAATAGAAAAAGCCTAAAACTTATAACCCTTAATTACACATAGAAGATCTTAGGATAACATAATTTTGTGTTGTATCTCAATCTCAAGTAAGATAGGTTCATTACCTCAAAACTAGCATTCCCTCCTTTTAATTCTTTCAAACAATGATGTTTAGATTTCAATTGAATGGAATTTAGGAGAGCCTTATCAACGAAAACATTAATGCAAAATCTATCAAATGTGAGCCTACTTATTTCTTTTGTAATG
>JARHVA010002355.1:2610000-2626949 GCA_037957365.1 Torreya grandis
ATGGATAGATATATAGAGGGGGGACCCCTAGATATATATATGGGGACTCTATATATATAGCCTCCCCTACCCCACGCCCCCCCCCCCCCCACTTGCTTCATTAGTAGAGCTTTGACCTAGATAATAAATAGTTCGTGATGCCCTGATATATAGATGCCCAGGCTGTGAGTGTGGTTATATCTATCTCTCCAGCACTAACACCAACCCAACCTATCTGTCCATCTCTCCTCTAGAACTAACGAACCAACCCATTTGATGTATCATTTATAGAATCCAATCATTGAACTCTATATGGGTGGGGGGTGGATCTATAGATAGGGGAGGAGATTCCAAGGTCTAAAATCTATATAGCTCGACCATCCCCCATATAGATAGGGCCTAGATAGATATATACGTGACTAATAGATAGTTTTTTTGCTCTCCTAGACATCGTATCACGTATTTAATCAGTGACCATTCCCATCTATATAGATAGGGCATCTTGACCATCCCCATATATATATATATATATATATATATAGGGCATCTCGACCCTCCCTTGCTCTCCTAGACATCGTATCACTTATGTCATTAGAGCTCGACCTCCATCTAGTTGTTAGGATCTTAGAGTATAATTGATTACATTTGTATAAGCAACTAAACATGGAATTGAAACCAGAAGTAATAAGTAACTAGAAATTAGAAACAACAAATAATAGGAGATACAAGAAACAACCAATATGTATTAAAATCTTCCGAAAGGAAATATAATGAAGAAATCTCTCTCTCCTCACACCTTGTAGATGTACAGTAATTCTCTCTCAAGAGTTTTCTCTCTCTCTCTCAATTAATTACAATCAACTCAATTACTGAAATTGTACATTCTATGAAGATCTAACCCTACCATATAGTATACTACAACAGTAGGGTTCATGAGCCATGCATTCGCCACCCTTAGATCCACCTCTTAAATCAAAGGCTCAAATTTGTTCTCCTTAAAATAATAATTTTGGAAACACACAAAAGTTGGTGTCAGTCTGAAGATGACTGATGCCAGTCGACCCCTAACCGATGTTAGTTGGTTCTGATCGATGCCAGTTACTGTGTAAGCCCAGAAACCTCAACATTAGCTCATTAGTGAAGCTTTTAGCTCCACAACTCAACAATCTCCCACTTGGAGATAAACAGCTGCACCTGTACCTGTACAGCAACATCCTCTAAATATCTCTAGCTTGTTTCTCCCTCTTTAAGTTCAATCTTGAAGACCAAAAAAAGTTGAATGAAGATTCAACTTCTCCTTTATTACCGGCTTTGTTAACATATCAACAGGGTTCTTATCCATATGGATATTTTCTAGCTTCAACTATCCATCCTCCAATACCTGTCTAATGAAGTGGTACCTAAGCTGTATATGTTTGGTTCTTGAATGAAAGGCTGAATTCTTTGCTAGATGAATTGCACTTTGACTATCACTGTACAATCTACAACTCTCTTGCTCCTTTCCCAACTCCTCCATGAACCGAGTCATCCAAATCATTTCCTTGCTAGCCTCTGTGACTGCAATGTATTCTACCTCTATAGTAGACAAGGCAATAACCTTCTACAACTTTGAAATCTAGCTAGTTGTCGTTCCACCAACAGTGAACACATATCCTGTGGTGCTTCTCCTACCATCCAAGTCACCTGCCATATCTGAATCTACATACCCATGTAGAGAAGTGTTTAACCCTCCATAGCATAAATGCCTACTGTTGGTCCCTCTCAGATATCTGAGAATCCACTGAATTGCTTTTCAATGTTCCTTTCCTAGATTGGCCATAAACTTGCTGACAACTCCCACTGCTTGGGCAATATTTGTTCTAGTACATACCATTGCATACATCAAGCTCCCAACTGCTGAAGCATATGGAACTCTACTCATGTACTCAACCTCATCATGTGATTTAGCACACTGTTCTTTGCTCAACTTGAAGTGTTCAGCCATAGGTGTGCTTACTGGTTTTGCATCCTACATATTGAACCTCTCTAACACCTTATTCACATAATCCTCTTGAGACAAAATCAAACTATGATTTTTCCTGTCTCTCTTAATACTCATGCCAAGGATTTTCTTTGCTACTCCTAAATCCTTCATGGCAAATGTGTGAGCTAATTTTACCTTAAGCTCAGTAATTTCTTGCATGTGTGAACTTGCAACAAGCATATCATCTACATACAGTAACATGATAATATAACTACCATTATCCAATCTATTAAAATAAATACAATGGTCAGATTGACATTTACTAAAGCCATGCTCTATCATAAACCTGTCAAAGCTCAAATACCATTGTCTTGGAGCTTGCTTAAGACCATATAAGCTTTTCTTCAACCTGCACACAAGTTTCTCCTTACCTTTGACCTCAAAACCTTCTGGCTGATCCATATATATCTCTTCATCCAAATCTCCATGAAGAAATGCTGTCTTAACATCAAGCTGCTCAAGATGCAAATCCTTAATAGCAACTAAAGACAATACAGTCTGAATAGAAGTCATCTTTACTATAGGAGAAAAAGTTTCACCAAAATCAATACCTAGTTTTTGTGTAAATCCCTTTACTACCAACCTGGCCTTATGTCTCATTTGTCCATTCTCTCCTTCCTTTAACTTGTACACTCATTTGTTTTTCAGTGTTTTCTTTTCGATTGACAACTCAACCAAATCTCACATATGGTTCTCTTCCAAGGAATCAATTTCTTCATTCATGCCATGTTCCCACTGTTTCCTGGATTCTACTTGCATTGCCTCATCAAAACTTTTTGGTTCTCCACCATCAGTGAGAAAAAAGTAGTATAAAGAAGGGGAATAACAAATTAGAGGTTTACTTACCCTTTCAGACCTCCTTATGGGCGTTTGAGACTCATTTACAGCTTGCTGTCTACCCAAATTTTCTTCTGACAGCGACTGATCTTGGTCATCTCTGATCGATGCTAGTCTGCACCCAATTTATGTCAATTTTTCCTGATTGATGCTAATTTCCACCTGACCAATGCTGATCTTTGTGTTTTTTTGTGAGTGATGATTTTTATTGGCAAGCTCATTTTGGATCATAACCTCTTCCAAATCAAGACTGCCCTGCTCAAAATTATTCAGCCTCTTGAGCTGATCACTGTACATCACTTTCTCATTGAAAACTACATCACAAATTCTAATAATTTTTTTAGTTTCTAAATTCCACAACTGAAATCCAAAATATCTAAAACCATAACCAATGAAAGTGCACCGCATAGATTTAGCATCCAACTTCTTTCTATTTTCTTTATCAATGTGCACAAAAGCTTCAGAACCAAAAACTCTGAGAAATGAAAGATCTACCTTTTTACCTGTCCAAGCCTCTTTTGGAATTCCACCATCCAGTGCAGTAGAAGGTCCTCTATTAATCAGGTAAACTGTAGTATCTATAGCTTCTACCCAAAACTGTAAGGGCAAACTAGCATGCAACCTCATACTTTGTGCATGCTCCATTATTATTCTATTCATCCTTTCAGCAACTCCATTTTACTGAGGTGTCCTTGGAACCATCCTTTCCCTACGTATTCCACTCATAGAACAATAACTATTGAATTTATTGCTGCAGTACTCACCACCATTGTTAGATCTAAGGCACTTCAATCTCAAACCTATTTCATTCTCAACCAAAGCTTTCCATTTCTTAAATGTGTCAAAAACATTAGATTTCCTATTTATGCAATAAACCCATACCTTTCTTATAGCATCATCAATGAAAAAAACATAATACTGTGATCCTCCAATAGAAGCTACCTGAGCTGGTCTCCACACGTCTATGTGAACAAGCTCCAACTTGTGCTTCTTCTTTGTTGACCCAATTTTGAGAAACCTCACTTTCTTCTATTTCTCAAAAATACAATGCTCACATAAATCTAGATCTATGCTTTTCAAATCTGAAAGCTTACCTTTTGACTTAAGAACATTCATTCCCTTCTCACTCATGTGACCAAACCTATAGTGCTACAACTTTACATCTACATCTGAAGTAGATAAAATGGAAGTAGAATAATCAATAATACAAGTAGATAGATAAAGTGTACCTACTCTCTTACCTTTTGCTAATACAAGTGCACCCTTGGAAACTTTCCAAGATTCAACTGTGAGAGTTACCGTGTAACCCTCATCACCCAACTTTCTTGTAGAAATCAGATTCTCCTTCAGGATGGGTACATGCATGACATCCTTCAACACCCATGTGTTGCCATTCTACAACTTCAGCTACACTTTTCCTTTGCCAACAATTTTACAAGGCTCATCATCCCCTAAATAAAATTTTCCAAAATCTCCATGGACATAATCATTGAAAAATTCTCTATTTGGGGTTGCATGGAAAGAGGCACCAGAATCTAAAACCCATGATTCTACTTTATTATCCAAAGAAAATATAAGAGCATCCTGTGCAAAAATACCTGCAACTTTTGCTTCTTTATTACCTTCATGCTGATTTTCTTTGTTATCCTTCAACCAACAATCTTTCTTTGCATGCCCTTTCTTTCCACAATTCCAGCAGGCTATTCTTCTATTTCTGGATTTGGATCTACTTCCCATCTTTGACCTTGATTTCCCTTGCTTGCCCTTCTCTCTTTGCCTTCCCTTGCTTTCAACACTTCAAGCATAACTTGATGTTTCCCCTGTGTTTTTCCTACAAATTTATTCATTCAAGATTACACTAACAACATCATCAACTTTCAAGATATTTGAAGCAGATGCAGTATTACTAACTACCATTACCAAACTATGCAAACTTTCAGGTAAAGAGCATAAGATTAAGAGAGCCTTAACTTCATCATCAAAAACTATTTTGACTAAATTTAACTGATTTACTATTGCATGGAAATCATTAAGATGACTAGATATAGATCCACCTTCCTGCATTTGCAAATTAAATAATTGCTTCATAAGATATACCTTATTCGAAGCTGAGGGTTTTTCATATAAATTTTCCAAAGTATCCATTAACTCTACCGTTGTCTTTGCCTGTGATAAGTTGGAAAACACAGAAGCTGCTAGACTCAACCTTATAGATCCAAGAGCCTTTCTATCAAGAACATTCCATTCTTCATATTCCATATCTGTGGGCTTCCTTGAAACCCCACCCAATGGCAAATACAGATCTTTCTGCTACAGATAATCTTCAATCTGCATCTTCCATAATTGATAATTCTTGCCATTGAATTTCTCCATTCTTAGTTTACTTTCTTCTGCCATTGCTTTCCTCCCACTCAATCAGAAACCCCTGTGAGTGAATTTTGTAATCAACAAACACTAACCTACTCTAATACCAGTTTTTAGGATCTTAGAGTACAATTTATTACTTCTGTATAAGCAACTAAACACGAAATTGAAACCAAAAGTAATAAGTAACTAGAAATCAAAAACAACAAATAATAGGAGATACAAGAAAAAACCAATCTATATTAAACTCTTTTAGAAAGAAATACAATGAAGAAATCTCTCTCTCCTCACACCTCGTAGATGTACAGTAATTCTCCCTCAAGAGTTCTCTCTCTCTCTCTCAATCAATTACAATCAACTCAATTACTAAAATTATACATTCTATGAGGATCTAACCCTACTATATAGTATACTATAACACTAGGGTTCATGAGCCATGCATTCACCACCCTTAGATCCACCTCTTAAATCAAAGGCTCAAATCTGTTCTCTTAAAAATAACAATTTTGGAAATGCATAAAAGTCAGTGTCGATCTGAAGATGACCAATGCCGATCGACCCCTAATCGATGTCGGTTGGTTATGACTAATGATGGTTACTGTGTAAGCCCAGCAACCTCAACATTAGCTCATTAGTGAAGCTTTTAACTCCACAACTCAACACTATAGAGTTTGGGTTTGGGTTTGGTTTGAAGCATCATTCTGTGTAAGCACCGATCGTGAGTCTATGTGTTTAGCAAGATCACCTTTCATCTCCTCTCCCCCTATATATCTATCCACAACCTCTATACATAGATGGCCTCCCCCCAAGATAGAGTTGGCCCTCCCCCCCAAGATAGAGTTTCTTTGGCCCTATATATGAACTAAACTAAACTAAACTAAACTAAACTATAGATGGGAGTTTAGATAGTAAATCTCCCATATCCATATCCCATAGAGTTTGATTGAAGAGCCATACTGGTCCACCGCTCAGACTCTAGTTATAGTGGGTAGGGGCATTGGTACAATTGACTATTCAACCCCACCAGTATACAACCTACATCCATATAGGAATTATCTATATAGGGAAGGGACTACTGACTATCGCCTAATCACCCTTGATCTATTTATTGGTCAAGCCATCCCATTTATTAGTAGAGAGTAGAGATGGAGATGAGATCCTGATCATTGCCCCCCTCTATTTAGATAGGGATATCTAGGGAGGGGAGTTGACTCTCTAGAATCTAGACTCCCTATCTCTATCTATATCTGGGGGGTTGGGGCCCTGACAGCCTACTAGACTCTAACAAGCCCTATCTATCTATGGGGACAAGGAGGAGGAGCCATATCTATGATCCAATCCAATCCAATCTATATAGGGAGGGCCAAAGAAACTCCATATATATAGAGAGGGGGGCCCAAAGAAACTCCATATATATAGAGAGGGGGGGCAAAGAAATTCCCATCTATATAGAGGGTGGAGGGACCCAAGATAGAGTTGGCCCTCTGTATATAAATCTTATCTTGAGCATAGTGAATATGATCTTATCTTGATCGTAGCAAAGTGAATATTATCTTGAGCATAGCCCCCCTCTCTATATAGGGTCGAGTCAGGTTGGGTCGGGTCTAGGGATCTTATCTTGAGCATATCCCCCCCTCTCTCTATAGGTTTGGGTCTATTGAGACGTATCCCCCCATCTCTATATATGGCTATCTAGGACTCCCATCTATATATATATCTCGTATCCCCCCTCTCTATATAGGGTTGGATCTATTTGGGACTCCCATCTGTATAGATGGAGTAGCGAATATTATATTGAGCATAGCCCCCCTCTATATATAGGGTCAAGTCTATCTGGGACTCCCATCTATATAGATGGAGTAGCCCCCTCCCCTATATCTATCTGGATCTGGGGATAGACTCTCATCTATATATAGATCTCATAGCCCCCCCTCTCTATATAGGGTCAGGTCTATTGAGACTTGAGCATAGCTCTCTATAGGGATTATCTATCTAGGGATGGTCAAGCTATATAGAGTTTTTTGGGGATGGCCCTATATATCTATCCCTATTTGAACTTTGGCAAGGGCATCTAGTTGGCACTTGACTACCCCTATCTCCTATCTCCCCATATATATAGAGAGGGGGGAGGGGGCCTCAACCAATGAGAGAGGGAAGTCGAGGGTCTGACCTCCACTATATCATTCATGCACCCCTATCTATGTCTATATATGGCCCGACGACCCCAAATAGATATAGATAGACTCTCTATATAGCTATGAGGCTCGAGAGATATATATAGGGAGTGCCAAAAAAAATCTATGTTGGGGGCCACTAGAGATCTTCTCTAGAGTCTAGGCTACCCCCCTTAAGATATACAGTTCCCTTCCCTTATCTAGATAGGGGGCTGGAGAGATAGATAGTGGGGGCATAGATCTAGATAGGCCCTCCCCTCCATATGTATCTTAGAATCATCTATCTAAATGTAGGGAGGCAAGTTCTATATATAGGGGCGACATCTAGAGACTATAAAGATTAGGTTGGCCTATCTAGATCTATGGCCCATCCACCTGGGGATTGGGCCATATATATATATATATATATATATATATATATATATATATATATATATAGGGGCCCCCCTCAAGCTTAATCTAGGCTAGATAATCTAAAGGCCCCCCTCTAGCCAATATTCTATATGATACGGGATGATCCCCACTCTATCTATCCATTTAATGCCCTAACCCCAACTCTATATGATCAGGTGGATAGATCTAGGAGCTCCCCATATATAGATAAGCACTATAGCTATGGTGAGGGCCCCTATCTCTACTCTATATTCATCTCATTGATCAACCACCCCCCCATAGTATATATTCACTATGATATATAGAGATAGAGCCCCCTATATAGATGAAATTAGAGTTGGTTTAGAGGGGGTCATCCTCTCACAAGGTCTCTAGCCTTTGAACCTTACCCATTTAGCTAGCTACCTATTTCAAGGTCACCACTTGTCATGTTGCCTCTTCGAGGCCACTATCAACATTCTCATCCCTTTTAGCAATGGGGTTCTTGAGGCCACTGTCAGCATCCTCATTGAGGGGTCTTCACTTCATGGCTCCCTCGATCGATTGTCAGCTCTACACAAGAGGGGAGGGCCTCATGGCTCTACTCAGGAGGGCCTCTACTCTTGCGAGCCTCTACTCTACTCTACTCTACTTAAGGCTTCCTCTAATGATGCCTTGAGCTGATGCACTTCCCAAAGCTACTGTTATAGGCACGACTCAATGCTCAAGGCCACAACTATGCCTATTGTGCTTTGAGCATTACTAAAGCCTATCACAACACTAAACTATGGAGTGGGGATGCCTTTCATAGCTCAAGGCTTCTTCTAATGATGCCTTGATGCCTTGAAGCCTTTCACAACTCCTTTCACGAAACCAAGCTACCATGTTAAGCACGGCTTAAGGCTCAAGGCTTCCTCTAACATTGCCTTGAAGCCTTGAAACCTATCATGGCTCCTATCAGAGCATAAAACTACTGTGGTAAGCATGGTTCAATGCCACTATACCTTAAGCTTTACTATCCATGGTACAAATCTCTTATGATAGGCACAAATAAACAAACATACAAATGGGGACACCTTGAGCTTTACTATCCATGATACAAAACTCCCGTGATAGGCACAAAATTGCCTGGATGGTCAAGGGCTATATATAGCAGATGGGGAGGGTTTAGTTTATTACCTGGGCCCTATATATCTATTCTATCTGAGGTGCCCAACAACCTTTATCTAGGGAAGCACCCCAAGATATGGAAAGGCCCTCTATCTCTTCTATATAGCTGCCCTCCCTACCAACTACTAGCTAGCCTAGGGATCCTCACTATTTACCCACTAGACTAATAGATAGTGTTCACCGACCTCCCCCTACTCTACTCTACACTAGACTGATTCCCTACCATCAATCTTGACTCATCTAGATTCCCCTCTTATTCTTATACATAAAGATCAGCCCAACCTATAGATATATATGGCTAGCCCATATGGATGGACAAGTGACAAGACCCCAGGAAGGGGTGATCAAGTCATTGATCATAAATCTAGCCCATACCCATATATAACTAATCTTTTCTAATCTCTAGGTGAGAATTGATATAGATCGAGGGGAATCTCCCTACCCTACCTATCTATATATGGGGATGGAGATGGGTGTCCATCTATCATCTATATGGGCTAGATTTATGAGAAACTCATTGATCCCCTATAGATATGGTGAGGGGAATCTCCCTACCCTACCCTCTATATAGATGGAGATGGAGATGGGGTCACTTGTTCATCCATATAGGCTAGATTCATGATCAATGAGGATAACCCCTATAGATATATGGGGCACTCCCCTGCCCATATAGATATATCTATGGAGGGGGAGCGTAGATATCTAGATGGGGCCGTTTAGCATCCCCATAGATAGGGGTTGGCCCCTATCTATGGGCGGATAGATAGAGATGGAGATAGAGTTGGAGGAAGGGTGCCCTCTATCTATATAGGGGGTTGTTGGCCTATCTATGTCGAGGGAGACTCTCTCTCTAGAGTCTAGTCAGCACTAACCCGATAGAGGGAAATTGCCCTATCCCTTATCTCTTTAGGCACTCTATCTATATGGGGTCGACTCGGCTACTAGTTAGTATGGTCTATGGTATGGTGGTCACTCACTAGACTACACTAGCTAGTACAAAGTGGATTGCATTCATCCAAATATAGATATAGTGGGGTGTCATTGGTTCATTAGAATAGATTGATTGAATCCCATCCCATCAGATAATTCTATATTGATGATTATATACGTAACATGATCTGATTTGATCTAATCTTTATGTAATACAATGTGTAAAATCTCTGTTCCAGTCTAAGATTGATGATTGATGTCGAGCAAGCACCAAACAAATATATATTTTATTGTATATATATATATATATAATACAAACAATCTAGTCTTTTATACTGTAATACAATATATACATGTAAAGAGATGGATTCGGTATCTACAGGTAGACAATCTATACGAGTCGAGGTGAGGGGGATGGATAGACTATAGATAGATAGATAGATAGATGGGGGGGCTCTAGTCTTCTATAACTAAGCTAGGCCCAGCCCAGCTATATGCTTTGGCTCTATAAACATAGATATAGAGTGCCCAATCAACTCTATCTATATGGGTAGGGGCAGTCAATAGCCATCTAGATCTATCTATGGTTGCCAAGGAGAAATAGGGCTAGTTGAGTGCCTAGTTATGCTATCTATCCATATGGGATGGGGGGGATGGGCCCTCTAGATATGGGGTCGAGGAAAAACACTCTATCTATAGTGGAGTGGAATGAAGTGAAATCTTTCTTTCCTATCTAGATAGTCTATCCATAGTCAGATCTAGTCCCCTTCCCCCCTATATATCTCATCTTAGAGAATAGAGAGATGGGATATAGATGGAGTGGGCGGTTGTGGTTGATCTATCTAGATGGAGATAGAGATGGAACTGGTGGGAATGAATGACGATGGGGAAGTAGGGGTTCAATGGAATCAATATGTCTATTTGCCTTGAGGGATATGGGGTTACTAGAAGAAACTCTATTGGTATCAATATTATTTCAACTCCAACTCAGGGGGAAGGAGCGCTCTTCTTTTTATATAGATCTAGTAGCTCCACACCTTCTTATCCAAAGCCTCCATCGGGGAGAGACAAAGACCAATGGGAATGGTATTCAATAGGACTTGCCCTCCTCATACTCCTACTCCCTATCCTATATATCTAAAATCTTGGTGAACATCGGCATTAACACACTGCCCTCGCCCCATCTCCCCATCTATATGTCTATCTATGCCAAGTTGAATGAATTAGGCTTCTCTAGTCGGGGCCCTCCATATGGAGTTTCTCTTCCTAGATTTAAGGAATCTAACCAATGCCAATGCCAATGCCCCCCCATAATCTATATTAACTATATATTGTTGAGGGGCATGGTATATAGATAGAGATAAAGTTTATTGGCATGGGTACGGTCTCTATTTTCTTGGACCCCATATATATATATTTTAATCTATATGGGTGGGGGGTGGATCTATCTATAGGGGATATCTAAACTAAATGTTGAGGATACATCCAGAGTAGATATGGATGTGAATGTGAATATGAATAGGGATGGGATAGGGCCCAAAAGGGCTAACAGACTGAGCATCTATTTTTATCTCTATCCAATCAGAATTGATCTATATAGAAGAGCGCTCACCACGATCTGGATCTAGATTTATAGACTCAATTGGTTGTAGAGAGTACTATAGAGAGTCAGGGGAGATAGATCAGATTGGATGGATGGAGAGATAGATGGGTAGGGTCGACCCCCTCTCTCGGGACCCCTATTTATAGATATGGCATAGGGGTGGGCATAGATAGAATATGCAGCTGATCTTGACCTATATCTATCAGATATGCCATGGGGGGCTGAGGCCCATCTATAGATAGATATAGAGAGGACCAAATCAATATAGAGTCTAGGGTGCCCCCATCTATATGTAGATAGGGGAGATGGGGGGCCGACTACATCACATCACATCTAATTCTACTTGGCTGAGGCCCTAGATATATGGTGCCAATAGCCTCTATATAGAGTAGAGAGCTACGGCGATAAAATCTATAGATTCTTCTTGGGAGATCCATCTAGAGAGTGGGCCCCTATCTATACTCCCCCATCTCGATATGGGGGGTGGAGATGACAATTCTATTTAGATTAGACTCTCTAGTTATCTATCTCAGGGATCTGGATGGGGTGGGTATATTAATATATGGATAGGGGTGAAATCAATTGAGTGCCCCACATAGAGTCTAGTTGGCCCTCCCCTCCTCCCCCTCTAAGTTTCATTTCAAACTATAGGGGGTGGGGCCTATCTAGTGGAGCCCCCTCTTTTGGGCCCCTATATATCTAGGCAAGGCAATCGCTCATGTCACATATATAATAGATATATTGAGAGGTGGAACTAGAGTCTCATTTAAATCATTTCGTAGAGAGTCGAGTCTGTGTTCTCCAATATACGAGTTGAGTTTAAATAGAGAGGTAGAGGTAGAGGTAGAGGGGCCAATTATATCTATTGTCTATAGTGGAGATCATCAAAGTGGAGTGTAGGAGCTTTTCCATCTATTGTATATGGTCACTCTACCGATCGAGAGAGAGAGTCGAGTTCCCCATACCATATAGATATAGATCTAGATCTAGATAGTCAGATAAATAGTGATAGTGATATAGATACAGATAGTGATATAGATATAGAAGGGGTGCCCTCTCTCGATCGACAATATTGTGTAGATGCGTACCAACCTATGTGGTTTGGTTAGGAGCCTATCTACTCTCTAGGGGGATAGAGTTTAGTTTATATAGAGATAGAGGGACCCCCCTCTCTATATATATGGGGAGATTCTTTGCCCCCCTATATAGATCTAGATCTGCCATAGATAGATAAGATTAGATAAGATTAGATTAGATAGGCCCAGATAGATATATAGGGCTTGGGGGGAGGCCCCTCATCTCTATATATCTGGGGAGTTTCTTTGGCCCCCCTATATATATCTAGATCTAGATCTACCATAGATAGATTAGATAGGCCCAGATAGATATCTAGGGCTTAGGGGTTGGGGCCCTATATATCTTTCTTATCTTGAGTGACTTGTCTATTTGGGGAATCAATGGGGGTTCTCTCTCTTCTCCTCCATCAATCAAGAGGAGAGTAGCTCTCCCAAAACAAGCTATATATATATATATATATATGGGGGGGTTAGGAAGATATATAGGGCACAACTGACTCTCTTATCTCTAGTCTAGAATAATCGAATATATAGATATCAATCGAGCACTTACCCATATATCGATAGGCCACCATTTTATTCTTCACAGCACCCCCCAGCCACCTGCCATATAGTAGGCCCACTAGATGAAGATAGAAGAGAATAAAGGGGCAATTTAGAGGAGTTCCTCTCTCTATGGGTTCTCTCGTGGGATCCCCTCACTATATGGTGGGAGAGAACTACTAAGATTAGATTAGATCAGATCAGATCTATATAGATAGATGAGGATGGGAGGGAATGAGATGGGCAGATAGATGGGCAGATGATAGGCAATGAAGCCATGGCCCTCACGCTGAATTCATTTATAGGATAAAGGCAATGAAGCTATGGCCCTTGATAGCCTCTATCTATTGTTCTCTCAGGAAGTCGAGGGGATGGGTACACCCACCAGGCGAACATACCCCAGATAGATATAGATGAGCATCCCTCTCTCCTAATGCCTCCTAGATAGATATATGGGCCTTTACCAATAAAGTAGGGGTGCGAAGAGGGACCCTTTCTATCTGTATCTATACTCTATATGGTAATAGATCTAGATCAAGGTGTGAGTGATAGCGAACTGCCCCTCTATATATAGATGATAGATGGTGACTGATAGATCTATGCTCTGCTCGAGAGGATGAAGGCAAGGCCTACCTTTAGGCAATTGTCGAGGGAGACTCTCTAGAGTCCTATACTATAGTCAAATAGACCACTCCTGATATATGTGATATGACTGCCCTATATATATAGATGGGCCCCTCTATATGGGTTCTCTTATGGGATCAATTAGATTGAAGCGAGAATATTATTTGGTCACAAGTTTAGA
This sequence comes from Torreya grandis, assembly GCA_037957365.1. Taxonomy (NCBI): domain Eukaryota; kingdom Viridiplantae; phylum Streptophyta; class Pinopsida; order Cupressales; family Taxaceae; genus Torreya; species Torreya grandis. The sequence goes on from JARHVA010002355.1 coordinate 2,623,877, forward strand.
ATTGATAGATTCACACGTTCAGAATTGAGAGAGTCATGAGTTTAGAATTGAGCTAAAGAAAGGTGGGTGGCTATGGCTACAATACAAGTCTTAATCACCATACCATACTAACTAATATCCTGAGAGAATAGGAACAATAACTATAAAGAGGAGAGTTCTGTGGGCCAACCCCCTTAGATTGAGTTGGGTTCACTATCTCTCACATCCCAGATAGCTAGATGTGACCCCCCTCTCAAACCCCCTCTCGACCCTATATAGTTTTGGGGGGGTCCCAAAAAAACTCTATCTATTGGGGGGGGTCCCACCCCCAACCATATAAATTCAAGTTTAATGGGCTCTATCTATTGGGGGGGTCATATCTATACCTATCTATTTTCTAGGGGGCATCTATCTATATGGGCCTATATAGAGAGGGGGGGCTACGCTCAAGAATACTATCTATATGGAGGTTCATCTACCATATAGATAGTTGCCAATAGGTGAATTGACAGATGAACCCCAAATAGATGGCCAATGGGACATAGCTCTAAGGGACTTGCCAATGGGCATAGGGTATTTTATATGGCAAATGAACCCCAAATATCTATAGATGGCCAACCTGGGGTGCCTAGATAGTGGTGGGGATGAACCCCACTGTATTGAGCATAGAGATAAGATATATAGGGCAGCCTATATATCTATATGGCCCCCCCTCTCTATAATTTCTCTATGGGGCTCTATCTCTATCTATCATAGTGACTCTCTCTCTCTCTATATATATATATGGGTAGCCCCTCCACTTTATATCTAAACTTCCATCTATATAGAGGGCCAACTTCCATATATATAGATAGGGCACTTCACTTTATATGGTTTCCCCCCCAAGATAGATTTTTTTTGGCCCTTTATATAGATTGATTAACTCTATAAAGTTCCCCCCCCCTCTATATAGATTACGATAGATAGTGCCCCCCTCCCCCCTCTATATAAACAGAGTTAGATAGAGTTAGAGGGGGGCCTCTATATAAACAGGGTTTTTTGGCCTCTATATAAATAGGGCCCATTAAATCTATATGGTGGCCTCCCCCCTCTATATAGTTAGATAGATAGATTGACTGATTGATTAATGAGAGATAGTTGGGGGTGGCACAATAGAGAGTTTTTTTGGCCCTCTCTATAGATCTTATTTGATGGGGAGTGACTCGATAGAGTGACTAGCTAGCTCAACCAACCCCATCTATATATATGGAGTGAGTCACTAGTTAGATAGACCAACTAGCTAATAGAGAGTTTTTTGGTTCTATATATAGGGCTCGACCCTAGTTCTTATAGGGCTCGACCCCAATTATATCTATAGGGGTGGCACTAACTAGACAGACCCATGAGTGGCACCCACTCGATGGCACCCGTTATATTTATAGGGTGGCACCCACTAGATAGACTGACTAGCAATATAGAGAGTATATATATTTGGGGGGGGGGGTTTATTAATCGTGGTGGCACCAACTAAATATGCCCATAAGTGGCACCCACTAGATAGACCCAGGCACCAACTAGCTCCACCCACTAGATAGATTGACTAGCAATATAGGGAGTAGAGTATCTATATCTAGGGGGAGAGTTTATTAATCATGACACTAGTTATATATATAAGGGAGGGATCGACCCTAGTTCTATATATAGGGCTCCACCCAATATTCATGACAACTAGCCCCACCCACTAGATGAACTCACTAGCTCCAATATTGGACCACTCGATGGAGTTACTAGTTGGACTTACGAAGGTAGGCACGAGGGAGATAGGTTGGTTGGCAAGAGTGCCACTCACAAGATAGATGGGGAAAGTAGGTAATCAAGTGCCATCTATCCACTCGATAGGGAGTCAAGTGCCATCTATCCACTCGATAGGAAGATTCGAGGTGGGGTCCAGACCCACCACTATCTAGAGGGAGAGGTGTCTTGGTCTAACCCCCCTACCCCCATATAGATAGATAGGGATAGTGAGGAGAGTTTTATATATAGGGAACATTAGATCTAAGATCGTGGATAGGGTTGAAAGCCTCTCTGTCTATCTCTGATATCAAACTAGCTCTCAAGACTAACTAGATACAGAGATATATGCTTATATATCTATATGGGCTAGATAGATAGGGCTATTGGAACTACCCTTAGAACTATATGGGTGAATCCACTCCAAACTCAGATTAGATTGGGAAAACTGGATTAGATTAGGAAATTTTAATCAAACTCTATCTCAACTCTAACTTTCTATATGGGATTGGAACAACTACTCTAACAACTCAATGCACCACTAGGGGAGTTCTCATTCTCATTAGCCCCCACATCGATCTATAGGGAGAGTTAGAGTTCTCATTTACACAACCCTACCCCCCTCTCTCTTGAGAAAGAGATATTTTTGGGATAATATATCTATATTGGGGAGCATAGGTCCCATTATTCCCGAATGGTTGATCTGTTCTCCCCAAATATAGATAGATGTCAAATGGTTCAACAATCGAGAATGGAACTTGGTAGATCTAGTGCTAGCTGCAGTTCTATATAAATATAGGTTCATTGTCCATATCTATATCTATATATAGGGGAGGGGGTTGAGAGCATGAATCTAAATGCCAGCTATATAGAGTAGGCCATCGCCATATATCATATCTATAAGGTATGGCTATGTGGATATGGGCATATAGATAGAGTAGAGTAACCTTTCTAGAAATTCCATATCTGTAGATAGATAAGATAAGATAAGATATATAGGGGGTGCTAATGCCAATGAAACTCTATCTATATACCATGCCACCATATAGATTTTAATGGGCTCCCCATAGATAGAGAGGGGGGTGCAGATATATATTTAGCCCCATATCCCATCTATATAGAATAGAGGGGAGGGGATGGGAGGGGGTGGGGATTGGATAGATAGATAGGGCCTCTCCCAAACAAGGGGGATCTATATAGAGGATGCCTCCCCTCCCCCAAATGGATATCTATATGGGCCTTTCCAGATGGATGCCTCTACCAATAACTAATAAGGGTGACTCTTTTTTGTCTACAGTCAGTGGTCTAGTCTAGATATATCCAT